>CM062273.1:1274539-1289539 GCA_031216635.1 Dissostichus eleginoides
GATGTTCTAGAGGTTCTGATGGATGTTCTAGATCTAGAGGTTCTGATGGATGTTCTAGAGGTTCTGATGGATGTTCTAGAGGTTCTGATGGATGTTCTAGATCTAGAGGTTCTGATGGATGTTCTAGAGGTTCTGATGGATGTTCTAGATCTAGAGGTTCTGATGGATGTTCTAGAGGTTCTGATGGATGTTCTAGAGGTTCTGATGGATGTTCTAGAGGTTCTGATGGATGTTCTAGAGCAGGGGTCTCCAACACGTCGATCGCGAGCTAAAGGTAGCTCGCAAGCCCTCAATAAGTTGCTCACCAAGCAAATCCAAAATTTTAAAATACACAAAAAAAAAAGGAAATGTAATTAAAAGAATCTACCCTATGCATAAACAAAACCTCAATCATAGTGAACTCTATCTACTTACTACAACTCTATATCTATCTAACACCCCTCCTCCCCCCACCCCCACAATGAATATCGACCAATCACGTTCTTGCTTGATTTGCGGGACCAGCGTTGCAGTCGGGAAGAAAAGCAAGGTGGCACCTCCCCGCTTCATAAGGAGTGTGACCTTTCCTTCTGGCAGAATCTACAACACATCAGCCCCATTGAACAGCCTAGTCGTGCCAGCCTATACAGCACATGAGGGGCAGAGTTTTACTGTGTGTGTGTTGCAACTTGCATATATATTTATTGCACACACACGCATGGCAGAATTTCCACTGGAGACAGGGGGGACATGTCCCCTGCACTTTTCATTACAAATATGTTTATTATTACTTTTTAATGCAAGCCGTCATCGTCACGGAGGAGCACACAGCCTCTGTGAGCGAGAGAGAGAGGGAGAGAGAGGGAGGGAGAGGGAGAGAGAGAGAGGGAGAGAGAGAGGGAGAGAGAGAGAGAGACGGAGAGAGAGAGACAGAGAGAGAGAGAGAGTGAGAGAGAGAGGGAGCGAGAGAGAGAGAGACAGAGACAGAGAGAGAGAGAGAGAGAGAGAGCGGGAGAGCGAGAGAGAGAGAGAGAGAGAGAGAGAGAGAGCGAGAGAGAGAGAGAGAGAGAGAGAGCGGGAGAGCGAGAGAGAGAGAGAGAGAGATAGAGAGAGCGAGGGAGGGAGGGAGATAGAGAGAGCGAGGGAGGGAGAGAGAGAGAGCACACCTTTATCTATTTAATATAGTTGTAAAATATAAAGTAAGAAGTCATTCCAGTGTGTACTATAGGACAGTAACAAAAAACAGTTTAAAAGGGGAGTGGTTAGTAAAATCTGCATAAATAGAAAGAAAGAATGCTAACTAGGAAACATAAGATAAGAATAAACCAGTTTCAATGATTTGTTATTGGTTGTGATCATATTCTAAAGATGTTTGGATGATTGAAAAGTATACAGCTCTCTTTCATCTGAGTGTTGAGAGCTGTGTCCATCAATTCATGTTGTGCTCCAGATTGATGCATTTAACATGGAGCATGCCCCCGGACCCCCTTAGAGGAGGTGAGGTCCCCCCCTAGAGGAGGTGAGGTCCCCCCCTAGAGGAGGTGAGATCCCCCCCTAGAGGAGGTGAGGTCCACCCCTAGTGGAGGTGAGGTCCCCTCCTAGAGGATGTGAGGACCCCCCTACAGGAGGTGAGTTCCTCCCCCTAGAGGAGGTGAGGTCCCCCCCTAGAGGATGTGAGGTCCCCCCCTAGAGGATGTGAGGTCCACCCCAAATAAAGCAGGTTAAAATAATTAAATTGAAGACATGTTCTTTTAGTAAACACTGCAAACGGGTCCCACAGACCCAAACAGCACGAAGGTTAAAGGTCAGCATATGATAATGTTAAAATGTGATAAATATATACACTGCAAAACAAAGAGAGGAGTAGAAGTAGCTCAAGACTTGTTTTATTTTGTGAAAGTAGCCCTCATCCTAAAAAAGGTTGGAGACCCCTGTTCTAGAGGTTCTGATGGATGTTTGTCATTCTGTTGGATGTTTGCAAGGTTCTGGTTCTGATGGATGTATGAAGGATTTTGATGGATTTATTGAGAGGTTCTGGTGGATGTTGGAGAGGTTCTAGTTCTCATGGATGGTTGAAAGGTTCTGGTTATGATGGATTTGTGAAGGGTTCTGGTTCTGATGGATGTTTGAGAGGTTCTGGTGGTTCTGATGGATGTTGGAGAGGTTCTGATGGATGTATTAAGAGGTTCTTGTTCTGGTGAATGTTTGAGAGGTTCCGGTTCTGATGGATGTATTTAGACGTTCTGGTTCTGATGAATGTTTGAAATATGTTGGTTCTGGTGGATGTTTAATAAGTTCTGGTTCTCATGGATGTTTAAGAGGTTCTGGTGGATGTTTAAGAGGTCCTGGTGGTTCTGATGCATGTTTGAGAGGTTCTAGTTCTCATGGATGTTTAAGAGGTTCTTGTTCTGGTGAATGTTTGAGAGGTTCCGGTTCTGATGGATGTATTTAGACGTTCTGGTTCTGATGAATGTTTGAAATATGTTGGTTCTGGTGGATGTTTAATAAGTTCTGGTTCTCATGGATGTTTAAGAGGTTCTGGTGGATGTTTAAGAGGTGCTGGTGGTTCTGATGCATGTTTGAGAGGTTCTAGTTCTCATGGATGTTTTAGAGCAATGGTTCTCAACTGGTCCGGCCTCGGGACCCACTTTTTTCCTTTGTCAATAAATCGCAACCCGAGATTTTGAACCACTCAAATGTATTCAACAAAGAATCGTGCTGTAATTTATAAGCTTTCAGCAAACAAGAGTAATGAAAGTGAAGTACAGTGCATATCTCCCTCATATCCCTTCACAGAACGAAAGTATGCTTTTAAAAAAGGTTTAATGAGATGATGGAATCAAAGCTGAACTGTATCACATAATAAGGCACAACCCAACCCCAGCAGGGGGTCTGGGGGGATTCTCCCCCAGGAGATTTTTAGAAATACTAACATATAAACTACGCATTCTGGTACACTCTGAGAAGAAAATAAATAAATCTATTGTTACCTGACATATTAATAATATTTGATGCCATTGTTTGTTTTTCACTTTGTTCTGACAGCTTGCTGCTCCTCACAGAGAGAAGCGCAAAGAGGAGAGAGTCTGTGTGAATTACTTTGTGGGTAAGGGGAGATAGCCCCCATTGTTCTGTGACCTGTCAATCATCAAACCGGGGGTCATATTTCATTATGTGTTCATTTGTATCTGAAGTTGTACCCATGGATGTATAAAGAATAGTTCTACCGCAAAGTTATTCTCCGTGGGGACTTCCGGCAACAATCTTGATTCTGATTGGCCAGAAGACTCGAAAAAACATCAGCAAAGATGTTTTATTGAGAAAATGATCACTACGTGACAGAAGTTTTCAAAACCGATTATGGTCTCCGGTACTTCCAGTCCAACGCCTACTGCATGCACAGCGTTAGAACATCGGGCCTTCAAAATAAAAGTTTGACTTTTTCCCCAAAAAAACACATCTGCGACCCGCTCGAAAAGACCCACCAGTTGAGAACCACTGTTTTAGAGGTTCTGGTTATGATGGATTTGTGAGAGGTTCTGGTTCTGATGCTTGTTGGAGAGGTTCTGGTTCTGATGCATGTTGAAGAGGTTCTGATGAATGTTGGAGAGGTTCTGGTTCTGATGCATGTTGGAGAGGTTCCGATGAATGTTGGAGAGGTTCTGGTTCTGATGGATGTTGGAAAAGTTGTGGTTCTGATGGATGTTGTTTAGGATTCTGATGGATGTTTGAGAGGTTCTGGTATTAATGGATGTTTGAGGTTCGGTTGGATGTAAAGAGGTTCTGACAGATTTTGAAGGGTTCTGGTTCTGATGGATGTTGGAGAGGTTTTGATGGATAATGGAGAGGTTCTGGTTCTGGTGGATGTTGTTTAGGGTTCTGATGGATGTTGTTTAGGGTTCTGATGGATGTTTGAGAGGTTCTGGTATTGATGGATGTTTGAGGTTCGGTTGGATGTAAAGAGGTTCTGACAGATTTTGAAGGGTTCTGGTTCTGATGGATGTTGGAGAGGTTTTGATGGATAATGGAGAGGTTCTGGTTCTGGTGGATGTTTGAAGTGTTCTGATGGATGTTGGAGAGGTTCTGATGGATATTGGAGAGGTTTTGATGGATAATGGAGAGGTTCTGGTTCTGGTGGATGTTTGAAGTGTTCTGATGGATGTTGGAGAGGTTCTGATGAATGTTGAAGAGTTCTGATGGATGTATTGAGAGGTTCTGGTTCTCATGGATGTTTGAGGTTCTGTTGGATGTTGAAGAGGTTCTGGTTCTGTTAGATGTTTGAAAGGTTCTGTCGGATGTTTGAAGGGTTCTGGTTCTGATAACTTCCTGTGGATGAGATACTGATGAACCTTTAAAGGCAGTCTCTGCATCAAATACTGATGAAAATCAAAAGATGCTGAACAGAAACAGACTTCTGGTTCTGTTTCGTCATGTTGTTTTTCTCTGACATAAAGAGTCTGTAGTTTGTTGTGCTGACCCGTTTGACAATAACACAAATGGTTATTGAATAGACTGCCAGAGAGGGTGCTTTAGTAAAGTGGTTTCTGGATGTCTAAGAGAAGAATAAAGATTCTTTCATTCAGCCTGTCTAAGGTCATTCCTCTAAATTATAATAAGACCCTGACTCTGGCTGCTTTCCGCTCCGTCGTGGGATCATTGTGGTAAATTTATCTCTCCTTGAGCTTTAACTCGAATCTAAGTGCTTCTGTGCGCAGAGGATCAAAATAAAATGTGTGTATTTTGGACGAAAACGGTCCTTAAGGAGGAGAGTATGTTTCTGTCAATATCCTAAACTGCCTTTTAAATTCTCATCCCTTTCTTCTATACACTTAAGTGTTGGAAAGAGTTTAATAATCTGTTTTAGTTTTAATTTCAAAGTCACTAAGAAGTCCTTTTATTCTTCTTATGCATCAACGATTACCAGAGGTTTTTTAATATCAGACAATAAATAACTAATTTTCTGCAATTTCTATGGAAATCTGCAGGCGGCTGCTCTGACAGAGGTTTTTTTGATAATAATGCTAAGCTAAAGGTGGCTAATGTTGCTATAAAGGAACTACAGCACGGTCACATGACTTCCGGTCACCACCACTAAGCTAAAGGAGACTAATGTTGGGCTATAAAGGAACTACAGCACAGTCAGATGACTTCAGGTCACCACCGCTAAGCTAAAGGAGGCTAATGTTGGGCTATAAAGGAACTACAGCACGGTCACATGACTTCACGTCACCACCGCTAAGCTAAAGGAGGCTAATGTTGGGCTATAAAGGAACTACAGCACGGTCACATGACTTCACGTCACCACCGCTAAGCTAAAGGAGGCTAATGTTGGGCTATAAAGAAACTACAGCACGGTCACATGACTTCACGTCACCACCGCTAAGCTAAAGGAGGCTAATGTTGGGCTATAAAGGAACTACAGCACGGTCACATGACTTCACGTCACCACCGCTAAGCTAAAGGAGGCTAATGTTGGGCTATAAAGAAACTACAGCACGGTCACATGACTTCACGTCACCACCGCTAAGCTAAAGGAGGCTAATGTTGGGCTATAAAGGAACTACAGCATGGTCACATGACTTCACGTCACCACCGCTAAGCTAAAGGAGGCTAATGTTGGGCTATAAAGGAACTACAGCACGGTCACATGACTTCACGTCACCACCGCTAAGCTAAAGGAGGCTAATGTTGGGCTATAAAGGAACTACAGCACGGTCACATGACTTCACGTCACCACCGCTAAGCTAAAGGAGGCTAATGTTGGGCTATAAAGGAACTACAGCATGGTCACATGACTTCACGTCACCACCGCTAAGCTAAAGGAGGCTAATGTTGGGCTATAAAAACTACAGCACGGTCACATGACTTCACGTCACCACCGCTAAGCTAAAGGAGGCTAATGTTGGGCTATAAAGGAACTACAGCACGGTCACATGACTTCACGTCACCACCGCTAAGCTAAAGGAGGCTAATGTTGGGCTATAAAGGAACTATAGCACAGTCAGGGTTTTAGGACTCATTCCTGGACCACTCTATGATAAAAAATGAATGAATGGACACACATCCAGGAGCAGAATAATGTAATATTTGCAACATTTACCAAGTCCCAGGTGTGAGTTAAAATTCAAAATGATGCTGCCGGAGGAAGAGCACGAAGCTTAAACACTAGGGCTGTAAATGTTAATGCTGCATTGAAGCACATACAGAGCACAGAACATTTTTCATTTTCCTGTTATGAAAGCCAATTCTTCCCTGTTTGTTTGGATTCTGATGAAAGAGCTCCTCATGTCCCCGTGTCAAAGTGTCCTTGAAAAACAATCTGGCTGCCAGCCTGTGTGAGTGAGTGTGTGTTTACCGGGAACATTTTAAAGCAATGTGGCTTTAACACTGTATAAATGCAGTAAGCACACTATGATAGCATCTGAAAATGCAGCTGAGGGTGACTCAATTTTCTCATTAGTTTAAGAGGTAATTTATAGATTAACACCAGAGTAATAACACCTTAAAGAATGTAAAAAAGTGGAACTTGTGACCCGCTGCTGATGTGAAATGAAAAGCCGGATCACTGAAGTCATTAAGCTGAATCCTGTGGGAGCATTACATTTCTCTGTGATTAATCCAATAGAGATATTTCACTGTGGACAGGCAGGAAAGAGTCCCCTAAGATGTTGGCTGAAAGCCTTACAGCCGTTATCACCATTCTCATTAGCTGCAGCACAATTTAGGAAATCCTTAAGAAAGTTTCCAATGAACAATGAGAATATATTGTACTTCTGGTCTTATCGTCTCTTCATGCAAAACATGGCTTATTGCAATGATTGTCAAGAGAAAATCTGGCCCATTTTAAGCCATGCTGGAACATATATATTAATTATTTACCCGCAACCTCGTTTCTACCGACGGCTGACTGAATATTAGCTCAAAGTTTCCAACTGTCGGCAAACAATTCTGCACACAATGTTGATTTAACGCCCAAAACAAGCTTTGCATTTACTATCTTGGTGGATGCCCATCTAGATCTGTACATTAATTATTCCCTGTAATGGATTCATGTCTCTGAAAGCTAATTTCCTAACATATGGACATTGTGGGGGAAACTTCTGAAGCAATTGGAGTCAGGACTCAGAGAGACACGAGGAGAGCTGGAGCTTTGATGGCAAACACTGACGGTTTATTTGGAGCTTCGGCCGGAGAATTCACAAGACATGTCACGGGCCACGAGTTGACCACACGGATGAGATGCCACAATCAATTCTCAAGAACTCTTCTGTAGTTCGAGGTTTTAACTAGTTCGGAGTGTAATAATCAACATTCTTTATCAGCGAAACTAAAGAAATATGGACCCTGAATCTAACTAGAGCTGTCGTCCATAGAAAAGAATGTGTGCCAGGGAACCTCGTTCCTAAAAAGAAGGGCTTCTAGATGTCCTTGAACAGTAAACTACCTCATGTCAGCTTGTGCTCGGTCATAAGCTGGCAACAACAATGCGCCCAAGCTGCCCCTCCTTAAGAGAGATAGCAGCAGAACCCAAGGCCGTGGACCTATGCCATGAGAAAGGAGACAGTGAAAAGAGGAAAGTGATGAACTGTTGTGTCAAAGGTTGAATACCTAAGCAAATGATTCCCCAACAGACATGAGCTCGAACCAGTGCCTGGAAGAAATCAATTAAAAGATTTCCGGTATGCTCGGTCAGAACCATGTCTTAACATAGACTATACTTTGGGTCGATATTAGGGGTGGGGAAAATAATCGATGCAGCAAAGTATAGAGATACTTTGCGTGGCGATATGGTATCGATACACGGACGGATCCCTCGGAAAGACGGTCGTTCACTTGACTGATGATTAAGATTTATTGACAACTCCAAAAACCAACGTAAGAGCTACGCAAAGACTCAAAACAACAAATACTCTAAGCTACATCCATATGAGCATTACTTTAGAATACCATTAAACAAGTGAACTTCAAATAGTAAGTTATAATACAGTATATAAACGAATTAAGACACAGAGCACATGTTTATATGACAGTTAACACTAACCTTGAGCCTCTTGCTAACACTCAAATGTAAACTTTATCTTTTGATATCGCCGTATTTAAATGTTGATATCTCCGTTAATATCTTTATCTCCGTTCTTTTTCTCCGTCTTTGCTTCGGGAACAGTAACCTCCTGCTAATAGCGCAAAGTCGCCTTCTAAATGAAAGCATGTCTCTATAAAACAGGATGTTACGTTAAGACATGTAAACAATTGCAATGAAAGTAACAAAAACAATAATCTCGCTGCCCTACAAATGAACTGAGATTTCCACACACATATTTTTAAGCTATTCCAGTACGCCCGACCAACACAAAGCACGTAAACATTCTTTGTGTATATGTTAATCATTTAAGATGTAAGTTAATTCAACTTTAATGTTGCTGTTAAAAAGACGGTTCTATTTGTATTATTATTTTTATTGTCCCACCCCATGTTCTGGCGATGTGTGGACAGCTTTGTTAAGTTAAGTTAAACAATAATGAAAACAAGGTGTTTACACTTGAAATAAGTACAACAACCTGCTAATAGAACAAGGGAACATTTGCTTGGGAAGATTCCTTGAAGATGGGATATTTAGATAAATCAGATTTTGTAATTAGCTTATTTTGAACTATATTTGACCAGAATCAGGAAATGTTTTGTTACAATATAAGCTGATGTTAGGTGGTGATTTTCCAATAAATATGTAAAAAAAGATGTGTTTCATCTGAGATACAACTCAAGATAAGATTTTTTGTCTAAAAACAAGACCCGATATCTCACTGCAGTGTTACTTCTGAAGTTATCATGTCTTATATCAGGTGTAGAGACATATTCTCATTAGACAAATATACTTCGCAAGATTTTGAGTTTTTGTAGTGCAGACCCGTTTTACAGTAAGAATATAATGCTAGAAAGCCTCATAGTTCACAACTATAGAGAGTTACTCATGTCTGCTTCTCCAAGCTGAACACCATGGATAAATACCTTAAACTACTGTACATCCAGACTATCCCTTTCAGTTACTCCCAGACTTAGCTCTGCTACCGTTGATACTTCTACTTTGTAGACTTTATCACTGCTCTTTGCTAAAAAAAAAGAAAGAAGGAAAACGCAGTTGGCCTTGAACTAAAAGTGATGAAATAGCTTGAAGCCAACTCGAGTTAAAAAGAAAACACCAATTAAGGGAAGATATGAAAGGCAAGTGATAATATTTACTTTGATGAGGTTATATGTGGTGCGTGTGGTGCAGTGGATAGAGTGTTGGTGTTCGGATCAGGGATCAGGGGAGCACAGGTTCAAACCCCACTGCAGTCAGCATGTCGTTGTGTCCCTGAGACACTTCACCCCAAATTGCTCCTGTGGGGATTGCCCACAGTATTGAGTATGTAAGTCGCTTTGGATAAAAGCATCTAACAAGTAACATGTCACGTAATAGAGAAGTAGCATCATGAAAATTAAAGAGTGCACAGAGGATAAAGTGGACTCCTCTGAGCAGTCATTAATTTCCTGAGCCGATAACCTTCTGTACGACGGGACACAAACACGACAAGTGTCCGCACACGCTGATAAGCAAAGCAATTTACTAAAGTCCCCCAGTTAGCTTGGGAGTATCTGAGCAATGCCCTCGCACATTCGCTCATTTTTATTTCTTTATCTCTCGTGACTCCGCTGAGCGTCCCTCCCCAGGTTAATTAACAAACACAGATAAGGAAAAGAGCACAAGTCTTAACACCTGCCGTTGGAAAACGCTGGTATCAGTTGTGTGTTTGGGCCGGAGAGAGTGTGTGAGAGATAAGAGGAGTTAACACAGGCTGGTTCATAAAACAGCCATAAAGGGACAGCAGTGATGGTCTGTCGGGGATTTCCAGGAACTACAAGCAGTTGGAAAAAACCTCAGGGGGCAAATATGTAATTGATAATTCCCTCAAATATATAAATTACGACCGATTTTTCCAATGACCCGTCATTCAGAAACCCCAACGGTCATAGAAACTTCCCTTTAGTTTAGAAGTCTTTCTTTTTACAGCAAGTTATTAAAGAGGCCCTATTCTGCTTTTTAGGGGTTTTCCCTCTCCTGTAGTTTGTTCTATAGGTTTTAGTGCATGTAAATGGTCTGCAAGGGCTAAATTCCCTGTGTTTGATCTAGAGGAAGTTTCTCCAACACTTACTAACTTCTCAAAAGTGAGGATCTGCTGCTGTCCTTTGTCTTGTACGTTAGTAAATGAAATACTTGGGTTATGGACTGTCGGTTGCCCCCGTGGGTTAGGGGAGATATCAACAATTAATGAAAGAAAACATTCTGGAAAACAGTCAAAAGTAAAACAAATGGTTGGCATTGCTAAACTGTGTGAATCAATGGTTATCCACTGAAGCTATAAATCACTGTCGATACTATAAGGAGCCTCTGGGATAAAAAGAGATGACTGTGGGCTTTTATCCATAAAAGTAATTGAGGTTTGAAGTCTTGGTTTATGGCTCACTTGACCCCCTCGTGGGAAACCACATCCAAGTCATTTTCATCCTCATCGATTAGAAAGTATAATTTCATCTCGAAGGGCTGGGGTTTTGGAAACGATGTTCTTTAACAGTCTAGTTGTTGGGGAAATATTTTCCAAGGCCCATAACTTTGACCCAGTTGATCAGTTCATGCTGTCCTGACTGAGCACACGCACCTGTAGCCTTGGCTGCTGTGCTCTCAGTGCTCTGTCTCCCTGTTCCTGCCTGTTGGCGTCAGCTGATAGAGGTGTTATCATTCTATCTTGTTATGCACAATATTGATTATTCTCTCTGAACTAGCTAAATACACGGGTATGGGGTAGAGTTCTTCATAATTGACGTGGCAACTCTACCGTGAAGTCAGAACCTCTGGCTCTTGGACTTGTTTTGTGAATTCTCCGGCCGAAGCTCCAAATAAACCATCAGTGTTTGCCATCAAAGCTCCAGCTCTCCCCGTGTCTCCTTTGAGTCGATGACTCCTCCTGCATTGCTACACAGAAGTTTCCCCCACACTAGTTACCAGCCTTTAGAGTCCTATTGGGAACCCTGAAATGTTGAGTAAAGTTTGATGTTAGAAATGTATAGTAGGGTCTCCAGCACAAATAACTGCTGGATGTTAACCTACACATGTTGGGACATTTACACAAGCTGTGTTAATTAGCATTAATTAGTATTATGTGGAGAGAGAGTACAGATATGTCCACTTTCTGGTTAAAACTGACATTTTTTATCCTGAAAATATCAGAAATGGTTTCAGCATCTTCTATAACCTCCAAAACCACTCCAGAAGCGTCCAAATCTGACAAGCTACTCGTTAACTACTGTCCACATTAGCTATAATGCTAAATAATGCTAATGAACGCATCTTATAAGGGCAGTTTTACCCAGAAAGTGGCCATGTTTGTACTCCCTGAGGACTGATTTTGTTTTAGAGGACATTAGACAATTTGTATTGTGCAAGTTAGCATCCGGCAGTTTCTATGTGCTGGGGGCCCTAATATACA
Source organism: Dissostichus eleginoides (assembly GCA_031216635.1). Lineage (NCBI taxonomy): Eukaryota > Metazoa > Chordata > Actinopteri > Perciformes > Nototheniidae > Dissostichus > Dissostichus eleginoides. The sequence continues at coordinate 1,286,041 of CM062273.1, forward strand.
TTTCTAACATAAAACGTTGGGGTACTGAACATTTCCACGGTCACACTGCTGGCAAGTAGACTGAAAGTGGAAGAAGAAGAAGAAAGTAACCCTGAGGATATTGAGAAACACCGTTGGTTTGCAGCAAACTGCTCTCAGATCAATCAGGAGGAATGAACATCACGGACATAATGATGTGCAGAATCATGTCACACGTGAGATATCTGAGTTTATGCGTGGTGAAGAGCTCTCGTCTCGTAGCGTGGTGAAGAGCTCTCGTCTCGTAGGATGTGCAACATGTGGTGTGTGAAATCAAATGTTCACAAAGGAAACGTCATTCATCACGTCAGAGTCAAAGCAGACGGGTGTTTCAGTCAGTGCTTATACTGTTTTTCACACGTTAGGATGTGAGTTCTGCAGAGTGTGTGTCGTGTAATCCATCAGCGAATCACCTTTATTTCCCCACATGTTTTTGCCTTTTAACTTCCCAAAAGTAAAGTTTAAATGCCTGTGTGCATGTGATATCTAAAAAACAACAACATATAACTTAAATGCATGTACAACAGCGTCAGTTTAAACGTAACTCTGTCCTTTTTTTACCACATTATTCATGAGAATGCTTTTTATAACACGCAAGCATTAAGCCTGTAATATTTAGAACATATTAAAGGGTTCTTTGCAATAACATATCTGCATTGATATCATTATTTTTGTAAGTGAAGGTGTTTTCGTGCACTCTTTTTGCAAATGACCGCTTCATATATGATGCATAACGGGTTATATCTTTTTATTTTATTTTATATTTACTCCTTTTTAGTGTGTATGCATGGGTCAAAGTGTCCGTCCATGTTTTCCTTTTTATAAATCGCAAACTTTGCTTAGAAATTGCCGTTCCTCGTCTTTTGATTGACGTTTCTAAATGAGTCTGCTGGTCCAGAAGTTTTTTTAATTGCAGTCAGAGTGATGCAAACCTTAGGGGGTAGGGGTGGTATAGGGTGGAGTTTCACTACGGTACGTTTCCACTTCAAAGGAGGAAGTTATTCACGGGATTGTTTCACCAATAATTCCTCGTCTTCTTCCTTTCTGTCGTCTCCATGGAGACTCCTGTATGATGGATGCCCTCCACACTGTCTGTGTGTTGTGTAATCCATCAGTGAGTCAATGCACCCAGTTTGACTGTAAAGTATATCAAATCCAAGTTTATTTCCCAACATGTACTGTATGCCTTTTAGCTTCCCCAAAGTGGAGTTTAAAGCCACTGTGCATGGTATGTTTCTCTCCCCGAGCAGAGACAGCCTTTCTGAAGATTTCCTGATTGCAGTCACGTTCAACATGATGCAAACCATCAAAAATACATGAGGCGGAGTTTCACCAGGGATCCCAGTCCACTTTTCTATCTGATCAATACAGACGTGTGGATGAACTGAAGAGGAAGCACTCATGAATATTGCAAAAACAATCTCTTCCTGAACTGCAGAGGGACCGTGTTTCCTCCAACGTCATCAATAATTGCTGGATTGTACTACAACATGAGATCAAACTGTGTGTTTGTTTTTCTCTTTGCTCCGTATCCATGCCATGCTGCCGTTTATTCAATACTCACTCTTTATTTTGGACGCCTGCTGTTTGCGCTGAGCAGCCGGTCGAGAATAGGATTCATTTCCCACCCGATGATGAGTTATATAATCCATCACCTCTTTCCTCAGGGTACCACGGCGTGTCTTCAGTGATTGAAACGGGCTTCAGTCTGTAATTCATGTTTCCTTCCACCGGGGGAGATGAATAAATAAATCAAACCCTCGGCCTCGGTTCATGACGGTAAAAAGACCAGAGATGGCAAAAGTACACACTTCCTTTACTCAAGTAGAAGTACAGATACTCGTGTTTAAAAATACTCTGGTGAAAGTAGAAGTACTGACTAAACTTCTTTACTCAAGTCAAAGTAAAGAGGCTTTGAAATGTACTTCAGTAAAAAGTACCCATAACTAGCAGCTGTTTTAAAGAGTACCTGACCTCCCTTTATATTAATAGAACAATAATGTCATTGTTAGCTAATGAATGTTTCCATGCTGAACAACGGCAACATGACAACGTTTTCATTGGTCCCTCTTCTTTAGAGAAGACCAGGAAATGATGGATACACGGATCGTGTTCAAATCAATAGGCACGCAATGACTCTAAATAATAATGATCACGCCACCAAACACACATTCAGACTAAAGGAACCAGCCTGTTTGGAACATGTAAGAAGTAGAAAGTACAGGTATTTGAGTTCAACATGTAAGAAGTAGAAAGTACAGGTATTTGGGTTCAACATGTAAGAAGTAGAAAGTACAGGTATTTGGGTTCAACATGTAAGAAGTAGAAAGTACAGGTATTTGGGTTCAACATGTAAGAAGTAAAAGTAAAGAGTCGTCAGAGAAATAAGTAGTGGAGTAAAGTACTGATACCAGAATAATGTACTTAAGTACAGTAACGAAGTATTTGTACTCCACTACTTCCCACCTCTGCTTATTGGGAACGCTGATCAAAGTGTGTGTCCTTGAGTGTCCTTGTCCGGGAACAATCTGCTCGTCTGAAATCACTCCTCAACCCCCAGCTGTCGATTGAAAAATGTAAATGTAATTTCTCTCTGATTGCCTCCATTCAGCGTTCCAGTGAGAATCACCGTGCAACAAGGAGCCGCTATATCACAGGAATAATCATAAAGCACTTACTTTATTCAGACCTTTCAAACACATGAGTAACAAAGTGCTTTAAAAAGGGAATTTAAAAAGTTCAGGTCTGCTCTAAAATTTAAAAGAAATGACGTTTACAAGATATAGAAATAAAAATACCCAAAAGAACAATTAGAACAATTGAAAGTGATGACATTAAAGATGGAGTTGGAGGAGTGAGGTAAAAAAAATGTGCTCAAAGAAATTCAATACATTTCTCATAAATCTAATAAAATAATAATAATGCAGAATGTATGGGATTATTGAGGCGTTCATGTACGTAGGATTTTTCCAGTTTATCTAAATTGAGTTAAATTCAATATTTTATACACAGTTCAAACCAATGAAAATCCATCATATTTTATCACTGAATAAAAAACATAATATAAAAGAAGTGCAGTAAAGTTTAAAGAGGCAGAACATTAAGTAATGCTTTATAGACTGGACAGACTTTGTGTTTGTGTTGTTGAGCCTCTGGGCTCCCTTTATGTTGACAGTAATTAGTCCATGCAGCAAAATAAATAAGTATATAAGCACTTCCTGCTCTAGAGAAAACATCCCTTCAGCCATAAAAATAATCAGGATGCAAACTTTATCGTTATGTTACGCCTCTTGATTTGAGTTATTAAAACATCTCCTTTCTGGGGTGGAAACTGACATTATATGGAGTTTTTATTTCTCCACTGCACTTCATTATCTCCGAACTCTTCTAGCTCTCGAGAGTTACAGCCTCTTCTGCTTCAGCGACTGAACGTCTATAAGAACAAGAAGAGAGTGTGTTTCGGACCGTGTGCATGTGTGAA
>CM062273.1:1294539-1327039 GCA_031216635.1 Dissostichus eleginoides
CTGCAGACAGGCTGACAGATGTGTGCGTGCAGATACTTAATCTCTTTGTGTTGTTTCTGCAGCTGGGGCTCACACAGTGCTGACGGATGGTGTTTATACACTGAGACCGAGGCTATACCAGCAGAAATGGACATTAACTGATGGGGTAGTTGCTCTTCAGGTTACAGATGAACAGCGTTAACACAGTGCAACGCCAGCATACAGTGCTTTTAAAAGACGTCTAAAAGTTTCATCTAAAGCGCCATGAGTCACAGGATTGTACAAAGAAAGAGAGATTGTTTAGATCCTCTTTTGAAATGTTTTCCATCTCTTTTGGAAACGGAAGAAAAAAGTTCTAGATAAAGAAAGTGAACGTCAATGAGTGGTGATGAAGTCATGTGACTGTGCTGTAGTTCCTTTATAGCCCAACATTAGTCGCCTTTAGCTTAGCGGTGGTGACGTGAAGTCATGTGACCGTGCTGTAGTTCCTTTATAGCCCAACATTAGCCACCTTTAGCTTAGCGGTGGTGACGTGAAGTCATGTGACCATGCTGTAGTTCCTTTATAGCCCAACATTAGCCACCTTTAGCTTAGCGGTGGTGACGTGAAGTCATGTGACCGTGCTGTAGTTCCTTTATAGCCCAACATTAGCCGCCTTTAGCTTAGCGGTGGTGACGTGAAGTCATGTGACCGTGCTGTAGTTCCTTTATAGCCCAACATTAGCCACCTTTAGCTTAAGCTGCTGAACTAACTTGTAAGTATAAACGTTTGAGATTATATTCTGCAATAATCCAAGATCACGTGGAGAAATCCCATTGGCTCTTTGTGGAGGGAAGATGCTTAGATGCGTCATCCCTGCAGCACTTTATAAAAATATATGTATCACATATTTAGCAGAGCTGACATTAGAGGGAGGATATTAAACATATGTTTCTTCTTCTGTGGTGTTTTCCCCGCAGACAGCTGTAAAGCAGCTTTTGTTGGTGTACCTGCCTGTAGCTCCTCATCACCCCGCTCCGTTATCTCCTCTGCACATTTTCATTTCATTATGACACTCAGGTAAACTACAGGTGCCAATATTTAGAGAGGGGACTCTTTAAATGTTTAATGACATGTTCTTTTTTGTCAATTTCAATCTCATCTCAAACCAAAGTTAATGTATACACATGCAGCTCTGACATTGACCACAGGGTGGAGCATCAAAAGAGGAATCTTTGAGCCGTAACACCTTCTCATTGGTAGGTCGGCATTTGTGGCCAAATCACTGCCATCTACCCAAGCTTCTTAAGAGAGCATTTCGCTTACATTGATCAAACAGAAGACCTGAACATCATATACGTACAGTTCAGCAGTGCTGAATTCAGGTGAGAGGAAATGATCCTGGTGCAGTGCCTTTGGACACTGTCACGTCTGGCCTCTGGTGGGTAAACACGATAAATGAATGCTATAGTGTTATGTTAGTGGAAGTAAGTAAACTCACACATTGAAGGAGAGGGGAAGTCCTCATATCCTTTTACAGCACAGGAATAACCGTCTGCAGAATCATAACTGATGTCTGCATAAGGAGATGTGTCTTCCTTTATTTTCTGTCCATTCTTTAACCAGATGTAGGAAGTGTCAAAAGGTAGACGACAACTGCTGAGACACCGAAGGAGAGTATTCAGTCGTGATCTGCTCACATGCACCTATTTGCCGTTTTGGCTACATAAAGTGAAGTTTTGTGTCGTCTTTCCTTGCCTTCGCTGCAAGTTTTGGTCGTGGAGTGATGATACTTATACCATTGGAATCTGTGGAATCTCAGCTTTCATATGATATATAGTTTGTGCAGATCCGATGAAGTATAACATATTTCTTTACGTGAGTTATGTGCTAAGTGCGTTAGCACTCTTTCGCTTAGTGCTAATCAGAGGCTTGGCGTTAGACTTGTGTTTTGTTTCGTTACTTACTTTAAAAGGAACTTCTCTCTGACCTTTACGCCCCTCTGTGGGCTTGAAGGTATAAAAAGACCGAAACAAGTGTGTAAAGCACCACTTCCTTTTTCTCACATTATGAATAGACACTGTTTGTTGTTTTGCACCAAGGGTTTTGTGGTAAACCTGAATCATCCACACCTCACCACCTCTCTAATGCTGGTGATGAATATGTTCTCATGTCTTCCTTAATTGAACATGCTGGCTCAATTCAGTATATGAGACAATGCTCTTTAAACTTCTGTGTAACTGCCTCGACAGTATGACCTGAAAGACACATGCATTAATAATGACTGAAAAAAGTCATGATGAATTCATTTCTTTGGTGCTTATCCAAGGTTTTACATTTAAATTGTCAATATTTCAGAAATCCACGTGTAAAATCAAACTACACTACAATCTGCAGCACAAACTGAAGCTTAGCCACAAATATTTGCGTAAGGGAAGAGCAGGACTGTGGCTGTGCTGTGGTCACACACTTCATTCACTCACACACTTATCTCACTCAGTGTGACAGTCTGCCTTCACTGTGTGCACCTTCTAATGTATCCTGACAAACACTGCACTTTCATCACAGCAGCTTGATTTGTTGTTACTGTTTCCAGTGTTTTTACAATCAAACAAATGCACTTTGATATTTTAACATCAATATTTATTGCATTAGACATGAGCTGTTAACATTTCAAACATATTATTATATGTAAACCAATTGAACCAAATCAATACAGAAGAGAAAAAGAAACATGCTTACAGAGCCAAACAGAACAGGTATCAACAGCAAAGCGAGATACACAATTATAATGAGCTCTGATGATAAAAACCTTAAAACTACAAAAACGTAATATCACATAAAATGTTGATAATGGAGCTGGTTAATAAAACATGATGGCCAACAAAGCATGTGTGGTAAAATACTGTACACAAAGATAGTTATATACCCACCGGATCTTGGAAATGGTTTGCTATTGGTGAAAAATACGGCTCTTTCCTTAAAGTGGCAGTAGTATGAAACTGCACCAAGATCAGCTAATGCATATTCCTCTCCAATACCCAATGTGCCTTTCAATAACAAAACGTTTTATCGTGTGGGTTTTAATCCATACATCCCTCATGTTCAATATGTTACTTTAGCGCAGGGGTGCCCGGGTCGATCGCGAGATGTGTCTAAAAATAGAACAACAATATTCTGTTTTATCGTTAATGTCCTATAACATAATCTTCCTGTGCCAGAATAATGCACTTGAACGCATCAAAGCGTTGTGATTGGCGTGACCCCATGTGTCGGGGCGTGGCTGGTGGGCAGTGGGCACTAGTTTGCTGACGTTGTCCGTGGCAACAGGAGTGACAGTCCGCACACACACAAGACCGCAATTATGGCAGAAGCAAAAAAGCCCAAAATATATCATTTTCACTCCGAGTGGGAGGATGATTATTTATTTGTTTATTCCAATTCAAAGTCCATCTGTCTCATCTGCAATGCGAGCGTGGCTTTACCGAAGAAGGGTCATTTAGAGCGGCATTTAAAAACGGTGCACAAACGCTACGAGACGGAATTCCCTCCTAATTCTGCCCTACGTTCTTCTGTTCGTTGCGTGCATATGTAACAGAGTTAAACATGTGAATACATCATTATAAGTTTGTGAATGTTTAATTCATAATAAGTTGTGAATTTTAAGAGATGAGATTGTTTCATTTAATATTTTAAGTTTTGTTTCCCGTGGGAACACCTTCCCGTTGCACGTCTTTGTTTACTTCCGGTATGTATTTTCCACCCTCCCATCTGTAGAATCTGGAGAATCACAGAACGGCCGTGGCCGCGGCTCGATTCGCTGACGGCCGTCACCGCCCTTAATTTTTTATGTTTTTAAATGGCATCATTGAAGTTGAGGTTCCCCGCAGCGAGGCAAAATCCTCTTCTTCATGTCTTTTCTACATCAACATGTGTCCCCTCTTCTTCATGTCTCTTCTACATCAACATGTGTCCCCTCTTCTTCATGTCTCTTCTACATCAACATGTGTCCCCTCTTTTTCATGTCTCCTCTACATCAACATGTGTCCCCTCTTCTTCATGTCTCTTCTACATCAACATGTGTCCCCTCTTCTTCATGTCTCTTCTACATCAAAATGTGTCCCCTCTTCTTCATGTCTCTTCTACATCAACATGTGTCCCCTCTTCTTCATGTCTCTTCTACATCAACATTTGTCCCCTCTTCTTCATGTCTCTTCTACATCAACATGTGTCCCCTCTTCTTCATGTCTCTTCTACATCAACATGTGTCCCCTCTTCTTCATGTCTCTTCTACATCAACATGTGTCCCCTCTGTGTAAAGAGACTCTGAAAGTTTCAGGAACAAAGATTCTCTCTCTTTTTCTCCTGATCCATTTCTATAAAAACCTGTCTGAAAATGAGCTGATCAGATTTTGGCCACTTTATGATGTCATCACGATGTGTTGTCTTGTGTAACCATTAGCCAATCAGCAACCAAGGGTACCCCCCCCCCCCCCCACCTTATCACCTGAATCTCCTCCTAGAGCACCAATGCCCCTTTCACACCAACGCGGTTCCAGGGCCAGTTCGGAGCTGGAGCTTGAAAAGCACCGGTTTTTCCTGTTCACACCGCAGCGGAGCCGCCTCTAAGCTCCGGAATCCGGTTCGTTTCAAGCACCAAAAAGTTGTCGGTCTGAAGCAAGCACCGCATACGTCACGCTTACGTCGGAGGCGGGGGCAGGAGCAGGGGCGGGATCAACCTCCTGAACAACAACAAAAAGCCCGCGTTTTATCCAGTTTGTACACAACGATGGAAAACCAAAACGAGTAGCGCTTCAATAAAATCGGCCATTGTTGTTGTTGTCGATGTGAGGGGTTTCCGCGCGGTTTGGCTTTATGAAGCAGGCACGCAAACGGTTACGTCATGACGCAAAGGATGACGCAGCACCACTCGGGCTCTGGGCGGTGTGAACAAAGCGGGGGCTGAAAAGAAAAACCGGTTCCGAACCAGAAAAGCTCAAGAGGAGCGAGAACGGGAAAAGCGTTGGTGTGAAAGGGGCCATTGAGTTCTTTGTAACCAAATCTCTCTCAGAGGGGCGTGGGGAGGGGCTCCTTATTTTCATCTAAAGTAACAGACAGAGAATCAGCACTTTGGAAACAGGGCTGAAACAGAGGGGATTATGGGATGCTGCAATGATCTGTTTGGTGTTTCAGCCAATCAGAGACAGGCTCTGGATATATCTGAGACCTGTGATATATTGATGAAACACAGTATAATAGGGGACCTTTAAGGCATTAAATCAAATAGTAGTTGGGACATTTCTGATAAAAGGTCAAGTAAGCCTCAAAATCACTTTGATTTATCTTTTGGAAGATAAAAAAAGAGTGAATAAATGTTATGTGAAGTAATTAGAGAAATGTACAAAGGTAATTGTCTTTTATCATTCAAATCTAACTCTATGCTAATTCTATAATTTCCCAATAAAAAAATGCTGGCAGTGGGAAGCCAGTTAGGCATCACATCCTTTGTTGTATCGAAAGCTAATTCTTTTTTATTGGGGAAGAATTAATGCTAACCAAGTTAAATTAACAATTTGATGCATTAAATACATTTTTTACAGCTGTCCAAGTAAGATTAAACAAGCTAAGCTGAACACTTTTGAATTAATACATGTTATGTTTCTTTAAGATACATAATTGACTCATGGCACATTTTTGGAGAGGCCCATCCTGTGAAATATATTTTAAAGATCAATATTAACCTGCGTAATTTACTCATTGTCAAAAGACAGAAGTATCACACTTCAATGCAAAGCCTGCTGTGTTCAGTGGGTTTTGGTGATCACGCCGTACAATTCAGCTGGATCCTCTGGTCTGGTCCTGAGAAATACATGATGATATCTCTCAGTGACAATAGGCATACAAAAGCAATTGATATATTTCAAAGTAATGTCATTTTAATCTTGTAATGAGGGTAATGTTCCTGTGTGAGGAGCTGCTCACCTCGGGGCACGACTCTGGAACTTGACGGCAGCGTACTCCGTGGCTTCCTGTGGCTCCACGTGTCCGAGTTGTTGGCCTGCTCTCATGTTGGAGTAAAGAGGTTCTGCTCGGTTGTTGGAAAAGTGCACGGTGGCATACTAGAAAATAAAAATAATAATACTTTTTATTTGGAGGTGCCTTGTAGGACACCCAAGGACACATTTGAAAGCATAAAACTAATTCTCGAAAAGAAAAACATGGTTGGTGATGAGTGGGGATGGTTAGATAATCAAACGAGGATGAGTGGAAGGAGCAGGAGGGGGTATACTCATGTGAAAGAGGTCAGGGACATAAGAGGTGGTGGTGAGGCTGTGGAGGGCTTTGTAGGTGAGTAAAAGGTTTTTGTAGTACATTTTCGGTATTGAAAAGGGAGCCGGCGAATGATGTGGTCAGAGGATTCTGTGCGGTAATGATGCGAGTTCTGAATGATTTGGAGCTTGCGGAAGAGATTGGTGGAATCGCCGGATAGGAAACCCTTGCAATCCAGGATGTGTAAAATACATGGACTAAGACTTAATTGAGACAGAGATGGAGGTAGTCTGGAAATGTTGCGTAGGTGGAAGAATGAAGTCTGGGTGATGTTTCTTATGTTAGGTGCATAAGAGAGGGTGGTTCTAAGGTGACACCAAGGCTTTTGATTTGACTGGAGAAAGGTACAGAGAAGCAATCAATGATTAGGTTAGGGGGAGTAAAGGTTTCTGGCATGGAGAGGTTGGTTTTAGAGCCAATGAGGACGGTATTCGTTTAGTTGCCACTGAGTTCCTGTTCATCCAGCTCCTGATGTCCTGGCAGCAGGGTAGTGTTGGGTTTGGTGGACATGTAGACCTGTTTATCATCGGCATAGCAGTGAAAGTGGACAACATGGTGAAGGTGGTAGATGATGAACAAGAGTGGACCCAATACTGACACCTGGAGGATAACTCGTGAAACAGCAGAGCACCTTGACCTGTGATTGCTCATTTGGACATATTGTTGTCTGACATTGGGATCAGCTATACATGTTAGTGTTAATTGGTATGAGGTTTGCAGAGGATTGCAGCCAGGACAGAAAACTCAAATTTGGTACGATGGAAGAATTATCCCTGCTTCATCAACATGATTCTGTATGACAGAAAAGATTAAGGACGTTTCAAGACAAGTATCAATAGAACAGATTTTTTAGGACTAGATAAACAGTATTTGTTATAAAAATATTCTCACCACTTCTGTGTGTTCCGGTCTCTCTTCGGGTTCAGCAGAGTCCCTGGAAGCCCTCTTTTTTCTGGTAAAAAAAAAGTGATAAAGTTCTAACAAACACATTTTCAACAATGGTTAAGTTGAACAGATCCGCTCACCTGATCCACAGGAAGACAGAGAGAGATATGACAGCCAGGAGAACAACAGGGATTGTTACAAACAGTAGTAGCTCCCGTGATTCTGAGAAACAGTGATCAACAGAGAACAGACAGTTAATGCAGTGGTGTTTCTCTAATGGGGATACGTTTTACTCCGTGAATACGGTTTTTCCTTCCTTTTGAATCTCCTTGTGCTCCCAGACCAGCTGGACAGTTAACCAGCCCAGTAAGTCTAGGGTTTGTCTCAAAACTTTCTCCTCCTTTCTCTTCTTATCAGTTTTAGGCACACTAATAGTCAAGGTCTAATTAAAAGGACGGTATCATCTGCAGATTGCCATCTAATGTCCCAATAAATGGGCACTGCACAGACCTTGGATTTACCTCTGTTCTTATGTAGGCAAGAAGAACCCTTTATTCACATTGGGTATGCTCGACTTAACTTAACAAAACAAACACAACTCTCACTGTAAGTATTCAGCGAAAGACAGCACAACAAACTGCAGCAGTAAACCCAACAATTTGTCGAAACGAGAGAGATAAGAGATGCTGGTTTATTTCTATTTCTATTTTGAGATGTTTATATTTTAGAACTGTTTATTTCTACTCTTTGTATCTGTTATTATGTTATGCTGCTGCAACAATATCTATGAGCCATTTTGTATGTAACAGAAAGAAAACTTTCCTACACCCTTTTCCCACATCTACGATGCAGCTTTCTTCTGCCTCATATGTGACTGAAACAAAAACAAGCTGATAAGTTTGCGGTTTAAGATGAAGCCATAAAACTTACCTGCCACAACAATCTGATGTAAGGTGGAGTTACTACGTCCTAACTTGTTCTGGGCTCCACAGGAATAACTCCCACTGTGTTCAGCTCTGAAGTCAGTGATGGTGAAGATCTGTCCTGAAGCTTTTGGAGAGTCTTCATTCTCCTTGTACCAGGTGTAGTTAGCTGCTGGGTTAGCATCACTGCTACAGGTCAGAGTCACTGAACTGCCCTCCTCTATCTCAGCAGAGGGACTCACTGACACAGAGGGGAGCTTTGGAGCATCTGGGAGAAATGACATAAATCAAGGGAAATTAGGATAGATTCACAAATTGAAATGATATGTTTGGGAGCATCTAAACTTAGCAGGCAGAGCTACAGGAAACAGGTAAATTGTGTACTTGTATTGTTACAGCTACACATTTCTCTAAGTTGCTTTGTTGGAGTAATATTACAATCAATTTGGGTTTTCTTCAGGATACATTGGCAAAAATAATTAATACTTCTATTAAAGGAACATCATTTCTCAGAATGTGTTAATACAGGTGATTCGCCTCTTGTGATTTAATGTATCATATTTTACACTACTTGAATGGCCACCTAGAAACAGTCTAAACCTCTTGTCCTGTAAAGAATCATAATATGTTTCCATTGTGTCAATGTGATTATTACAGGAAGGTTTATAAGAGCTTAGGTGATCTGACAGTGTCATAGTATTTGAAGTAGTTGTTAATGAGAGTTTATCAAACATTTACGATAAACACAATGAATGAACTAAGAGCGACTGTAAACGCTAAAGTAACGAGCATCTCATTCAGTAAGGCCTTTGACAGACAGGCCTAACCTAAACTATATTCCTGACCATGAGAATCCTTGTTGATGTTACTGAGGCTGGCGTTAACTCCACCTCATGAATCCTACTCCCCCTGATAATCCATTCATTCTATTGTCTACACAATTGTAAAGTGTTGTTGTAGTATCTCAGTCGCACTGACACAGAGGGAAGCTTTGGAGCATCCTGAGCAGATGTATTAACGATTATTGTAGGTTTGCTTTGAAATAGATTTTGGATTATGGGTCCTTACACTTTTTAAAACTCCTAAAATGGTCTGAAGTCTGTTCAGAGAATTACAGCAGACTGTGAATGTGAAGCAAGAAGAGCTGAAGAAAGTATGAGCGGTGACATCTTCTCCAGCCAAGAGAGGACAGATTCAAGCTCTACAACTACTTGACTCACATTTCACATCAATAGAGATGTTTGATGTCTTCGCCCCCAGCTTGTTCTCAGCTGTACAGAAATACTCTCCAGAGTCAGAGGACTGGATGGAGCTGAGGACAAGCTTTGGTTCTGTAGTGAGAGTATGAAGTTTCTGTTTTCCATCCTTCTTGTACCAGGTGTAGTTAGCTGCTGGGTTAGCTTCACTGCTACAGGTCAGAGTCACTGAACTGCCCTCCTCTATCTCAGCAGAGGGACTCACTGACACAGAGGGGAGCTTTGGAGCATCTGGAAGATAGATTAACATTAATATTTAAATATAAGAATATTTAAAAGCACATGATTTTCTATCTAAAATATATATTTTAGATGTTACTTTTGTCATGTATTATTGTCATGTGGAGCTGGAGCTGTCAAATCATTTAAACTCATGTTTGAAACGGACAGCCAATAACAAGTCTTTAACATTTTAGTTCGTAACGACTGATTCTTCTCTGTATGCTGTGTTGCAGGTGCCGGCTGTTTTTACTGAGCATGCAAAATCCAAATGTTTTCATCTTTCATCTTTCACTGTGAATAACACGCAGAACATCTAAAGGTCACCTCATTTGTTTCCCTAGGGCAGATTAAATAATGAAGTTCACCTGTTTTTACTATTCCACTTGTTCTTGATTTAATTGAACCAATTATAACATTTGTAATTTATTCATTGTGATGTTTCGTAGTTTCTTTGTGGTTATGGATTCCTGGTTATTTCTGATATTTTGTTTTTACTTGTTTCATAAACGTTGCTTTATTCCAACTGAGTATCTCCAAGTCATCTTGTTTATTTTCTTAAAATGGCTTATTTACTGGTGGTATTTTATATTTTTGTTAAATATTTCATATAAACCAAAATCACTTCCAGTTGTTCTTGATTTAGTTTTTATAATTGCTAAGAAATTATTTGCCTTATTTATTCTTACATTTCTTTTTTAGATGTTCTTGGTGCGTATAGGATTTTCCTTTTATTGTTTACTGTATGTTGCTTTTATTACAATTCTGTACAGGTTACAGCTAAGTTTTAGTTTTTACTGCTGTCTCCATATGCAGATTAACAATACTGCAGTGAGGTTATCTCTGAAGTTGAATTGCATTGTAATGTCAGTGTGTGTAGTGGTTAACTCACACACTGCAGGAGAGGGGAACTTCTCATGTCCTTTCAGAGCACAGGAATATGTGTATGTTTCACCAAATGGGACTAAATGAGTAGAAGATGTTCCTGACTGAGTTTTCAAGTTCTTGTACCAGACATAATGACCAGAGGGTACATCACAACTGCTCTGACACTTCAGCTCTGCCTGGTTATCTTTGGGTTCAACCTGCACCGTGAGACTTGGATTTGTGAAGAAAGAACAGGAATTAGAGGCAGCTCATTCTGGAATAGCCTCCCAACTGAGATACGGGATTGTCCCACTCTCAATAGTTTTAAAGGTCAACTCAAAGAATGGTTGAGAAACAAACAGACGTTAAATCACCGCTAAATGCACTTTAACACAGGGGTATCTCCTCTTGCACTTTAACACAGGGGTATCTCCTCTTGCACTTTATATGTCGTAGCTGCTACATTGTGCTGCCATGTGGTAAATACTTGTGTGTGCTGCTCTTGCTCTTTCTGCATATCATGTATTTATTTGTGCTATGTTTATAAATGTCATGTTCTTAAATGTTGTATGTGAGGGACTACGGATTGAAATTAGCTCAAAGCTCAAATCCAGCATATTTACACTTGAAGCATTATTTGTTTAAAGTGTTCATTAATGTACATTGTCCCTGTTCAAATAAACGATTAAATGAAATGAAATGAAATTAATGATATTTCAGATAAAAACTGTCAACATACATGCATTCATTCAATAGAATAAAATTCAGACACAAGTGCTGTAGGGTCAAACCAACAAAACATACAAACAAATCACACAGCTCATCTCACGCACCATTAAACAAGTACACATTAATATTATTGTTTTTATCGATTTTGAACATTTGGAAATGATACACATGAATGAAAATGTTACCTGTGACAGACAAAGTGACTCCAGGTGAACCACTATATTTTCCATCTGGGTGGTTTGTTTTGAACCTGAACTTGTACTCAGCTGAGTCGCTCTCTGTCAGGTTTCTGATTCTCAGAGTGCAGGTGTTGCTTTCACAGCGATCCTCGAGACGACCTGCATACTCTGAGACTGTTTTCAGAGTTACAGGTTTACCACCTTTCCATTCAGTGAACCAGAATGTTTTATTTACTGTTATTTTACTGCCTCTCCATGGAGATGGATATGTGTAGGTGCAGTTTATCTCCACTGTTGATCCTTTCACTGCACAGATCTTCTCAGTAGAAGAGTAAGTCACTCCCCAGCCATCCTGACCCTGAACCGCTGAAACACAGAGCACATCAGAAACTAGAATCAAAGTTTAAAACTTAAGTTAACAATTAGTTACTAAGAGAAATGGCATCATAATACAAATATAATTTCAGTTTGATGTAACCCGGACAAGCCTCAAGATCCCTAATTATAAGAAAAATATTCTAATCATGCATCTACGGTATGTAACGAGAACTGAATATAGATCTGTATTAGATTTATCATAGTTATCATTGTTAAGATCATATGTCCTACTTTTATGTGTTTCCAAGTTTCCAAAAACAAAGTGTTTTCAAATTGCTTAAAAAGAGTCAACAAATAATTATTGAGTTACATTTTACACACTTTTCTGGGAAAGAGCAGAAGAGCACGTTCACATCTTAATTCCTTCTTAGGCACTTCATACCTGATGCATTTATACCGTATGACTTATTTTAGCGTTATATCTAAATGATGCCAGGTCCAAAAACAAACTGTTAGCTCAGTATTTCAACGTCAGTGCTGTGGAGGATTGGTGGATGACTTCATATACATTAACAGTGAATGATTAGGGATCATATTAATTAGAAAAGTGTGTGATTCTCTGTCCAGTTCCCTCTCTGTTCGCTCTGTGGTCAGGTTGCACTGAGGTGTGAGCAGCTGCTGTCTGATATACAGATAAGAAAAAGAAGAAGACTGCCTTTAACTCAAAGCGTGGGAATATAACACTGAGGTCAGAGAGGAGAGAAGGAACTAGAAGGGTTTGGTGCAGACGTATGGCGACATAAGAGAAGTTGAGAGACAGTATGTAATGACTTCTGAGAAAATGTCCCTCGAAAACACTAAAACTTAAGGTAAACGACAAGGGTCATCTTAAAAAAGAACAAATCTAAATGTTATAACTTGGTGAGGAGGGAACAGTTCTGAATGAACTATATTCTCAGTTTGACGCGTATACAAGTTGTGAGCACACAGTTACTTTAATCAAAAGATAAGTGCAATGCACGTTGACCAACACAGGAAATATATTTGTACGAATATCCTTTACAAGTAACACTAAAGAACTACTTTAAAAACATTGACGTGTTTCAACGAAACTACACGAAACATGTATTTGGAATATTTCTGGAAAGTTTGCATTTCATCCAACTCTGATCCACTTATTTCCACAAATTACCTGCTTTTACAAGTCCCACATTTTCCCAGAATCCCCTCTGTTCATGTGATGAATGTAAGTGTAGATGTACCTGACACAGAGAGCAGGAAGACAACTAATCCACTCGCTGCTGCAGTTAGACTCATAGCTGCTCCTCTCATCTCTGTGAGACTATAAAACATGTCAGATTAAATAATGTTCCCAGGAGGTATACAGAATCATTCCATCAATAGACTGTTTCTACTTACAGTGAAGGAGGAACGATGTGTTCAAAGATGCCTTTCCTCTGTAGCAATGAGCACAAGACGGATATCAGGCTGTTAAGAGACTAGATTTACTTCCTCTTTAGACGATTAATATGCATGAAGAGCAAAACCCCAGTAACACCCACTACACAATAAAGGTTTGTTGTTTTAAAAAAGTATACAGGTTAAAAGAGACTACGGTTGAACATTCATTTCACTGCCAATATACCACTTGACAACTGAAAAGAGCATTCAAATAAGAGGTGCAGTGGCGTAACTATCGACGGTGCAGCCGGTCCAACGCACCGGGGCCCAGAGCCGGCCAGGGGCCCATGCAAAAAAAAAAATATATATTATTTTTTTTGTTTTTTTTGGGGCCCCAATGGCATTGACCGGTTCACGCAGTCTTCAAAGTATTCAAGCAACCTACATTAATTTGTAATTTGCTCCCTTTCATGTCATGTGATACCTTGCGTGACGAGCGAACCGTTTAATCAACCTGTACTGTAGCTAGCAGCAGCAAGTTCGGCAGCATTATAAAAAATGTAATAGCTTGCATCTATAATGTACAGCAAACCAAAGCACAAGAGCGGCGCTCAAATGAGAAAGGACAAGAGAGAGTGTATGTCCGTGCGTGTGTGAGTGCATCAGCGTGCACTTATGTTTGGGGCGATGGGGGGGGGGGCCCCAATAACAATATTTGCACCGGGGCCAATCACAACCTTGTTACGCCACTGAAGAGGAGTAAAACATGTAATCTCTATGAGCACTGAGGACGTCACACAGTCTTCAGGTGTAGTGAAGGAACAGGAATGCATTCACCTGTGAACCATGAGGCAGTTTTACTGAACAGGATGAAGAGCAAAGTATTAATTATAGGAGAGGATGGATATTGCATATCTTTGTTCTTGGTATTTCTTATCTCTGTGGTCAGGTTGCATTTGCTTGCAGAAAAATGCAGAACTTCGAGACGTGGGAAACGTACATGCCTGCCAACATGAACCACTCACACATGGACTGGTAGGACAGACAATGTTTGAGATGATGTTGATTAGAAAACAATAGTTTCAATTACTTTGGCTTGTTTAGGTGGATCAGTTAGAAAAGCAGTGTGCAAAGATGTCTTAAAGGGGACCTATCATGCAAAATGCACTTTGTGATGTCTTTTATTCATAAACATGTGTCCCCGGTGTGTCGGGGAACTCACGCAGCGTCAGGAAATAAAACCCTCTCTCTTTTCCTCCGTACTCAAATCTCTAAAAACGGGAGAACAACGGAGCTGATCCAGATTTGCGTCCGATATGAAGTCAAATCGGCAATGTGGACCCACAGTGTGGGGGAAACTTCTGTGTAGCAATGCAGGAGGAGTCACCGACTCAAAGGAGACATGTGGAGAGCTGGAGCTTTGATGTTAAACACTGATGGTTTATTTGGAGCTTCGGCCGGAGGATTCACAAAACAAGTCCAAGTGTCAGAGGTTCTGACTTCACGGTAGAGTTGCCACGTCAATTCTGAAGAGCTCTACGCCAGACCCGTGTATTTAGCTAGTTCAGAGAGAATAATCAACATTGTGAATAACAAGATAGAATAATAACACCTCTATCAGCTGACACCAACAGGCAGGAACAGGGAGACAGAGCACTGAGAGCACAGCAGCCAAGGCTACAGGTGCGTGTGCTCAGTCAGGACAGCATGAACTGATAAACTGGGTCAAAGCTATGGGCCTCGGAAAATATTTCCCCAACACACAGCACTATCAGAAACGTTGCTATCAGAAACAATGCCTGACTGTTTTGGACGTAATATGGTCGGTGTCTACATTAGCATCGCTAACACTCAGAGCTAACCTGTACAGCGAGACACCGTGGAACTCAGCCTGAGCACACACACACACTCACAGCCAGGCTGTTCGCCACACACTCTCAGCCTGAGAAAAGATAAGGCTGACTGAGTGTGTGTGTGTGAGGAGATCCACGGATTGGTCCATTTGGTCGTCGTTACGTCACTTAGACCAGGAAGAGAAAAATGGAAAAAGAGAAATCTCCAACGAGGCGTTCTGGGGCAGCATAGACAGGTCTTTTCTGTGTTAGAGTTTTACTCGCTACAGGGTGTACTTTGAGGGTTTGAGACTCTGCAGACCGTTCACATGCAGGAAAAGTTACATAACACACAAGGGGACGGGTAATAACCAGAAAAGCATGTCATGGGACCTTTAAGATCCCCCACTAGAGGACAGTGAAACATCAGATACCGAATCAGGACCCTGAAACCACATCTTTCTAACATCAAACACTGATAGATATTTTAACATTTTATGAGTAAATCTATCTAAATGTTAGCATGTTAGCTGACATCAACCCCAATTCACATTAGTGATCATAGACAGCATATCAGACAAACAGTTCACACTGGAGACCAACACCTTTGACATATTGCATCAGCATCAAACTCTTTTGAATAATCAGAATCAGAAACAGGTTTATTACCAGGTAGGTTTACACGTACGAGGAATTTGACTTGATGTCATGGCACACAACACAACTGTGACGTTACCACCAGCACTGTCACTGGATAAGATAAGATAAAGATAAGATAAGAAGTACTTTATTGATCCCAATTTGGGAAATGTATGCGTTGCAGCAGCATAAAACAACACGGCATTGTACATTAGAGAAATTCAAAGACTATAAACAAACAATCCAAAATGTTAACATCTCAAATAGAAATAAAATAGCATTAAAGAAGTAGAAAATATACATGATGAAATACAAATATACAGTAACAAAATATTAAGCAGGACATTGTACATTAAATGAGTAAAGAATGGATTATTACATGTTAAATTGTATGTACATGTAAAATGTACAGTGTGATTTTAAGTGCAGTTATCCAAGAGAAGCAATTTATAAAATCAACTTGTAAAAACGAGTACTTTAGATGTGATTTCTACAAAATATACTGACATAAAACCAAGTTACTTCCTTAATTGCACTTGGACGTGACTTAATTACTACCTGGATGGCAGATTGGTTGAATATGAATCTACTTTTTAAGACTTCTCAAACTATAATGCATTTTACAATCAGTAACAACAGGGCCTTTCTCTACAGGCACGCAAGCATGTGTCCTTATTGTCTTGATACATATTAATATCACCAATTATTGATAAAGGAAGTCAGTTTGTGTGCCAGCAAAGCCTCTGTGACGGTTTCCTACTTTCTGTTTGAGCTCCAAACCTCAGATTATTTCTATACCATCACAGCAAGAGATTTTGTGTTTCCTGCAGAAGAGAAAGCACAGGACATGTTTGCAGATGAACAATCCCTTCAGTGTTTGCTTTGGATTGCCTCAATTTTCCACCAATTTCCAGGAAAGCTTGTGAACAAAAGTCATTTCCGCAGTTTCCAAAACAAATCAGCGGATTCACCTGACTTTATTTATTTCCACAGAGGCTGTTTCCTCCTGCTCTGAATGTAAAGATGAAGATGATAAACAGAGGGAGAATACTGATGAGCTTCTTTTGTTTGAAACATAAACCAAAGCACGGCTGTTTAAATCAAGCAGCTGTCAGGATGATTCCTGAGAGCCGAATGAAAAACAGAATTCAAATATTCAATTCACTCTGAAGGAATTCAAATATGCACTTTACACTGAGCTGTAAACACAGATCATCTCAGTAGAGAGGTGCAGGAATGAGTCCTTAACCCGTAAATAAGTCAGCATGTTATCACTTCCTGTCCCCTGGTCTGGAGGTCGATGGTTTCTTGAGTAGGTTTTTGGTTGTTATCCTGAAATAAGGTCTGTTTACTAAACTAAACTGTAGATAACAAATCCACATTACATTTGCAGGAGAACTCATTAATGTTAGCTGTTAGCATCTGCTGGGCAGCACTGTTCTGCTTGGATAAATAATGCAGCTAACAGTTAATGTTACCAGAGGTTTCATAGAGTGGTGCAAGAATGAGTCCTAAAACCCCGAAAATTAGTTAGCTTTTTACCACTTCTGGTTCCCTTTTCCGTTATAGCCAGGGGTGCACATACATTTTGCCCTGGTTCTCAAAGGAGCACCCGGAGATGTTGCTTGGTGCGCATCCTTAAAATGAAATAAACCGGACCTTTTCAGGGGTACTTGACTTTATGAACGGGGGGGGGGGGGGGAGGTGCGCTAGTGAGCACGCAGCAGGGTTACTGTGCGGAGCACATAAAGCAGACCCTTCACGCGATAGCGAGGGGTAGAGCGAGGGATCGCAGATGCCGTGGTGCTCGCGGACGGATTAAAACAATTAAACCTAAATAGCTCGCAAATTATACTTTGGCGGCCGTTAATATACCTGGGCGGCCCGCCAAGAAAAGTCTATGTGTGGGAAACCCTGCTATCTTACCAGTTCTTATGCAACTCGCAAATATCTCTCTCTCTCTCTTCTCTCTTTTCTCTCTCTCTCTCTCTCTCTCTCTCTCTCTCTCTCTCTCTCTCTCTCTCTTTCTCAATGTTGGTGCGCAAATGCGCCTTTTTTCAAATGATCCGGTGCTCTTTTTTGGTGGGGGGTACGCATGCGCACCTGCGCACCAGTTATGTGCAGCCCTGGTTATAGCCCAACATTAGCCGCCTTTAGCTTAGCGGTGGTGACGTGAAGTCATGTGACCGTGCTGTAGTTCCTTTATAGCCCGACATTAGCCGCCTTTAGCTTAGCGTGGGTGACGTGAAGTCATGTGACCGTGCTGTAGTTCCTTTAGAGCCCAACATTAGCCGCCTTTAGCTTAGCGTGGGTGACGTGAAGTCATGTGACCGTGCTGTAGTTCCTTTATAGCCCAACATTAGCCACCTTTAGCTTAGCTTACATATTAATCATCATTAATAGGGTATTATAACTTAAGTAAGAGTCCACAAACTTTTTCTCACCTTGAGCTTTGGCCACCACTGCAAATGAGTGCCAATTTAAAAGTATTTTCTTCACTACTGAACCAGAATATTGAGTTTACATGAATTGGATCGATGCAAGGTTACCGTGACTCTGGATCCCCAGAGATCTTATCAGTTCACCCTTAAGCTCATGTGGACGTTTTGCCCTAAATCTGAAGAAATTCCCTCTAGGTATTCTTGAGATATTGAGTGTACGGGAACAGGAGTACGGACAATCAATAAACAGAACGCTTCGGCCCACAGCATGAATAAAAACATTTGGCTGAGTCCCTTACCTTGAGTCAGAATTTTACCATGAAGAAATAACCTCATTAACTTGAAGCATCTTCCTAAATAAGGGTAAACATATGCTTATCTCTCAGGCACCCAAGGTGAGAACGTATGTGAGGTTAACCACAGCGCCGTGCTTTAAATTAAAGACTTTTTGTTCAAGGTAACCTTCATCTCTCCACTGAACTCAGAGCCATTGATCATCCCGGGCTCATTGAGATATATAAGATTTAAGTTAAAGGCAGACTGGAGGTTTGGATCCTTCTCTGAGGGCAGGAGGGATAAATTCACCTTGGAGAGTACGTTGGGTATTACAGGGATAAACAGTCGCTGCCCTGAACTCTCTGATCTGTATTCTCTTCAGCTCTTTCTGTCTCCAGGACCTGGAGCTGACAGAAAGCTACTTCAGAGTAAATGACGAGATGAAGGTGAGGGGATGGAGTTTGGCAAGTGACCTGGGGAGTGATTCATTGGTTTTGGGAATGAGACAAAGAGGGTGTTTTCAGAGGAGAAACCGAACCAACACCACTCTGAGTATACACTTACCTTCAAGTCGTTTTGAAAACATCCAAATGACAGTACAATGAGATGAAGATGAAAAGTAAAAAGAGGCTCCTGTGTGTCTTTGTGACCTCGTATGCAGTGGCGCCAGCAGGGGGGGGCCAGGGGGGCCCATGGCCACCCTGATATATTTGTTGGCCCCCCCACTGGCCCCCCCACCACACACACCGCTTCGCCAGTCACGTATGCGTAGTAGTTTATCTGATATTTAACAACAAATACACAGCCAGCCATAGCCGCGGGAAGTAGGGGTGCTGGAGGTGCTGCAGCACCCCCTGTTGGTGAATGGTGTACATTTGAAAAACTGATTTTTCTTTATAAATATGTACATTTAGTGCACCAATTGAAATGCCACTGTCAATGTGGTTTGGAGAATCGGGACTTATCCCGGTGTGCACTTGTGTATTCTGGAGAATCACAACACTTTAGGCTTTAGTGTGTTAGCTTTAGGTAGCAAAAAACGGAGATATGCTTACCTTTAGGTGTTATTCTGATCAAAAATTGTGTTCAATGGCATTAAAACGAGAAAAACGCTGGAAGACCTGGAAAACAGGCTCGGGGCTCAGTAAAGGCTGGCTTGACTTCAGGTATAATTCGCCTGTAAACACACTTTGGCGGCTATCCTAGTTAGCGTTAGTTTAGCTTGCTAAGCTAACGTTAGCTGATGTCGGTATGCTGGGCTGCTGGTGTAATGCGTAGGCTACTATTAATCACTGCTGTGTGTAATGTCAATTTGCAGAAAATGAAGAGAAAGTCAACAGACATCTCTTCTTATTTTAAGAAGAAGATGAGTAAAGGGGAGACAGAGCTGGCAGGGGAGCAGCAGCATAGGGCTAGTGAGGAGGAGGAGGAGGAGGAGGAGGAGGAGGAGGAGGAGGAGGAGGAGGAGGAGGAGGAGGAGGAGGAAAAAGATGAGGGAGAGGAACATTTTGTGCCTTACAATAAAATAACTTATTTAAATTAAGCTGTATTTGTCTTTTTAAAAGGAAAGAACAACTAGCATATATAAAAAAAAAAAACAATAAATCACCTAACACATGTATACATAACACAAAACAAGGTTCTTTTAAATGTTGTTTGAAGTAAAATGTTAACTATCCGTATTATATTCACTTCAGATGAATAGTATCAGAAAATGTAAAATAAGAAACCAAAGTATATCAGTAGGTGATTCTCTTTGCCATTGTTTTCATCTAGTCTATACTTTTACAACAATTAAATTATTGGTTTTGGTGGGCCACCCCAAGATTTTCAGTGGCCCCATTTGGCCACCCCTATGAACAATTTCTGGAGGCGCCACTGCTCGTATGATAGACCTTGTTTGATTTAAAGGGGTGTATATTGCCTGGTCTGGAGGTCAATGGTTTTCTGAATGTGTTTTTGGTTGTTATCCTGAAATAAGGTCTGTGGTTAACACAAGCTGAAGACATTTTAACAGTTTGTCCTACGACATAAAATACGTCAGTAAATACCCCACTGGTGGATTTAAAAACAGAGGTTGCTAACAAGTGTCTAAATGAGACGAATAAACATTATCATTTCCAAAATTAGCCGCCTTTAGCTTAGCGGTGGAGACGTGAAGTCATGTGACCGTGCTGTGGTTCCTTTATAGCCCAACATTAGCCGCCTTTAGCTTAGCGTGGGTGACGTGAAGTCATGTGACCGTGCTGTAGTTCCTTTATAGCCCAACATTAGCCACCTTTAGCTTAGCTTACATATTAATCATCATTAATAGGGTATTATAACTTAAGTAAGAGTCCACAAACTTTGTTTCTCACCTTGAGCTTTGGCCACCACTGCAAATGAGTGCCAAATTAAAAGTATTTTCTTCACTACTGAACCAGAATATTGAGTTTACATGAATTGGATCGATGCAAGGTTACCGTGACTCTGGATCCCCAGAGATCTTATCAGTTCACCCTTAAGCTCATGTGGACGTTTT
The DNA here is from genome assembly GCA_031216635.1 of Dissostichus eleginoides. Taxonomy (NCBI): domain Eukaryota; kingdom Metazoa; phylum Chordata; class Actinopteri; order Perciformes; family Nototheniidae; genus Dissostichus; species Dissostichus eleginoides. Next base: position 1,315,314 of record CM062273.1, read on the forward strand.
GCCCTAAATCTGAAGAAATTCCCTCTAGGTATTCTTGAGATATTGAGTGTACGGGAACAGGAGTACGGACAATCAATAAACAGAACGCTTCGGCCCACAGCATGAATAAAAACATTTGGCTGAGTCCCTTACCTTGAGTCAGAATTTTACCATGAAGAAATAACCTCATTAACTTGAAGCATCTTCCTAAATAAGGGTAAACATATGCTTATCTCTCAGGCACCCAAGGTGAGAACGTATGTGAGGTTAACCACAGCGCCGTGCTTTAAATTAAAGACTTTTTGTTCAAGGTAACCTTCATCTCTCCACTGAACTCAGAGCCATTGATCATCCCGGGCTCATTGAGATATATAAGATTTAAGTTAAAGGCAGACTGGAGGTTTGGATCCTTCTCTGAGGGCAGGAGGGATAAATTCACCTTGGAGAGTACGTTGGGTATTACAGGGATAAACAGTCGCTGCCCTGAACTCTCTGATCTGTATTCTCTTCAGCTCTTTCTGTCTCCAGGACCTGGACCTGACAGAATGCTGCTTCAGAGTAAATGACGAGATGAAGGTGAGGGGATGGAGTTTGGCAAGTGACCTGGGGAGTGATTCATGGGTTTTGGGAATGAGACAAAGAGGGTGTTTTCAGAGGAGAAACCGAACCAACACCACTCTGAGTATACACTTACCTTCAAGTCGTTTTGAAAACATCCAAATGACAGTACAATGAGATGAAGATGAAAAGTAAAAAGAGGCTCCTGTGTGTCTTTGTGACCTCGTATGATAGACCTTGTTTGATTTAAAGGGGTGTATATTGCCTGGTCTGGAGGTCAATGGTTTTCTGAATGTGTTTTTGGTTGTTATCCTGAAATAAGGTCTGTGGTTAACACAAGCTGAAGACATTTTAACAGTTTGTCCTACAACATAAAATACGTCAGTAAATACCCAACTGGTGGATTTAAAAACAGAGGTTGCTAACAAGTGTCTAAATGAGACGAATAAACATTATCATTTCCAAAATTAGCCGCCTTTAGCTTAGCGGTGGTGACGTGAAGTCATGTGACCGTGCTGTAGTTCCTTTATAGCCCAACATTAGCCTCCTTTAGCTTAGCGGTGGTGACGTGAGGTCATTATCTTCGGTTCTTACAAAGTGGACAAACATAGAGGGTTAAACTTTTAATCAATGGAAAAAGTGACACATTATTTAATGTTGGATCACGCTTACGAGATATGTCGGCAAACATTTGAGAAATAATAATTCTGAAGATATGACTTAAGCACTAAATCATTTATTCCCTAACTGCTGTCAGAAGTAATCCCAGGCTCTCACACTCAGATGTCTCCATCTGTAAAACATATCCATGAAGCTGATAGGATTTATCTTTTGACATCCTTTGTGATGAAATGAAAGCTTTATTTTGGAAAGAAACAGACATAAGCCGGGCCGTCTTATTTTGTCGATTAAATAGCAAGCTTCTGTCAGATGTTGCAAGATATTAATGACAATGAATTAATGAGGTGAGTCATTTCAGAAGAAGAGCAGTAAAAGGCCTCTTAACAAAGACAGTTATAAATAATATCACAAATCTGAGGCTAACGCTCTCACAAGTAAAAGTAGAAGTACTCAGATCTTGTACTTGAGTAAAAGTAGAAGTACTCAGATCTAGTACTTGAGTAAAAGTAGAAGTACCAGAGTGTAGGAATACTCTGTTACAGTAAAAGTCCAGCATTCAAAATGTTACTCAAGTAAAAGTAGAAAAGTATTAAATTAGTGATTGTCAGGGCATTTAGTTAAATGAATTGAATTCGGGGATTAAAAAGGACAGTTAATGAAAAGCTTTGCTGATTGGTTTCTGTGCCGGAGGTGCGTTTGATTCGCGGATCAACACATTCAAACAGCTTCGTGTCTGAAGCCGCTTCAGCCTGAAGGAAATTGTGTTTGTCTTTCAAATGTGGAAGTATTATTGCTTTTATTCAGAGCTGTCCACTGCTCCAACACTCATCAAATCACACAAAGGATGTCTGAAACCATAATGAGAGCTTTTCCGGCAGACGTATCGAAGCTGCTTTTGTTAAAAATCCTCACACACATCAGACATGCTGTTTTATGAGTGTCCTGACAGTTTACTGAGTAATGTGGAAGAGATTTACCGATGAAGACTGCAGGATTGATCCACAGCATCTTTAAGTATACGAAACGTTTCGTCCTGATTTCAAAGAGCCGAGTCACTGTAAGTGTTTCCATCAACCTCACACACTGCAGCTGTTAGTCCAAATAACCCTCAACAACAAATGCTGTAGCCACCTTTAGCTTAGCGGTGGTGACGTGAAGTCATGTGACCGTGCTGTAGTTCCTTTATAGCCCAACATTAGCCGCCTTTAGCTTAGCGGTGGTGACGTGAAGTCATGTGACCGTGCTGTAGTTCCTTTATAGCCCAACATTAGCCACCTTTAGCTTAGCGGTGGTGACGTGAAGTCATGTGACCGTGCTGTAGTTCCTTTATAGCCCAACATTAGCCGCCTTTAGCTTAGCGGTGGTGACGTGAAGTCATGTGACCGTGCTGTAGTTCCTTTATATCCCAACATTAGCCTCCTTTAGCTTAGCGGTGGTGACGTTAAGTCATGTGACTGTGCTGTAGTTCCTTTATAGCCCAACATTAGCCACCTTTAGCTTAGCGATGGTGACGTGAAGTCAAGTGACTGTGCTTTAGTTCCTTTATAGCCCAACATTAGCCACCTTTAGCTTAGCGGTGGGGACGTGAAGTCAAGTGACTGTGCTTTAGTTCCTTTATAGCCCAACATTAGCCACCTTTAGCTTAGCGGTGGTGACGTGAAGTCATGTGACCGTGCTTTAGTTCCTTTATAGCCCAACATTAGCCTCCTTTAGCTTAGCGGTGGTGACGTGAAGTCATGTGACCGTGCTGTAGTTCCTTTATAGCCCAACATTAGCCTCCTTTACCTTAGCGGTGGTGACGTGAAGTCATGTGACCGTGCTGTAGTTCCTTTATAGCCCAACATTAGCCGCCTTTAGCTTAGCGGTGGTGACGTGAAGTCATGTGACCGTGCTGTAGTTCCTTTACAGCCCAACATTAGCCGCCTTTAGCTTAGCGGTGGTGACGTGAAGTCATGTGACCGTGCTGTAGTTCCTTTACAGCCCAACATTAGCCGCCTTTAGCTTGATTTTCAGAAGTTTATATTGTATGGTGGTAGATCTGTCGCAGTGTGAACAGATGTGTAAATATGGAGTCTGTAAATGTTAGTGTTATATTTAAAAATGGTCCATCCTAGTGTCTCAGAGTCCCAGGTGAGGAGATGTAATATTCTAAAAAGTAATCATAAACAGCAGCTTTAAGAGACTTCATACTTTGTTTTGATGTTTGAAAAGGGCTTTAAAATGACGTTATATCCATGATGTTACACAACAGCTTCCACTAAGATGTCCGGAGACGATGAATTAAACGATATGGAGACGTTGGCTTTCACGGAGGACAGTGAACGCATCTTTAGTGCCTTATTCTCTACACAGCATATGTTTGTTCCTGACACATCGGGGATCTGTAGATATCCTGACCCCGATGCCTCCAATCTTCATGTTCCTCTGTGCCATGCGTATGCAAAGGATGCGTCTACATGCAGTTTTATCATTTCTCGAGTCCTCCCTCTGTGATAAGAAGTCCTACTGCGTTTGTCTCATATCTGAGCAATTAGAGGATGATTAGGACCGACAGCAGGATGATTAGCAGCATCACAATGAAGCTCTGAAAGCACTCAGCGTGTTGAAAGTGACGGCTGCTGTTTTTTCGCCCACTCTTCGAGGACCTGAGGCAGAGAGATGTCGGAGGAGTTTGATGAATGAAGGAATGTAAGTGTTGCAGAGGACAAGAGTCACATCCAATCACTCACAGCCTCACTCTGGTTTATTGCTTCTTCTCCCACCCTTCAGTGACAAGTGGAACTGAATTTATGCCTCGCTGCTGTCGGTCAGGAGTCCGTCTCCTCCATCTTTAACTTTCGGGATGAAAACAGCTCTCTGAAAGTCTCAGATCTCGATAGGCCGAGATGGATCCGACAGGTCAGGTCGTCAAAGTGACAGAAACACTCTTTGAACTTTGAACTGCTACTACAAAATAAAAGCCCAGGACTTTTCCCAGAATCAGAATTAGTTTATTCTGGAAGGGGAAATGTACGTGGTTACAGCAAAGTATAGATACACATTGTATAAAAAGGCATGCACATAGTATTTAAAATAAGATGTTTCACAATTTACAAAAGTTCAAATTCAAGTAGATAGTCATTTTTTATGTGACCGGTTTAACTGAAATTATATTTGTATTTTTACATTTTCTCTTACTTGAGCACACCAGTGCTAGGACCCAACAATTACATTGCTGCTATCATTGCGGTCATATTTCAAACTGTCTTTAATAAGCCCCGCCTACCCTGGGAAGTCGGCCATTTTGAATAATATGCATTTTTCAAAATGGTCTGAAATTCTCGAGAGCAAAATGTGTCTTTTAAAAGGATTTTAGTGCATTTTCCAACTTTAAACACCTATTGATTGAAATATGGGCTATACAAGTGTTCGTGCTGGGTAGTAAAAATATGATCCGCTGATTTACAGACGTTTCTTTCCCAATGTTAGTCAATGGGGAAAAGTATTTCTGGGCCCAGCGACGTCACGGACTTATACGGTAGTTGTAGTGCCGCCGTTTGGCCACTAGGAATATTTTCCTCAGTCTCCGGAGCACTTCCTGGAGCTTGATCAGAACCTCTCCAACATCCAGAGGAACCAGAATATCTCAAACAGCCATCAGTAAATCGCAAAAGCGTAGATGATGAAAAAAGAGGCTGAAAGGAGAAGACTAGAAACTACTCACATATAACTGTTCAGATCTTCATGAAATTTGGTACACACATTGCTCTGATCGTTGTGTACATATTTCAAATTAGCTTTCATTAGCTCCGCCCACCTGGAAGTCGGCCATTTTGAATAATGTTTAATAGGATTGTTTCAGCATAATTTACATGAGCTGGATTTAGAAATAGTTTTAGTTCTTTTGAGAATAACTTAAAAGCTTTTTATCTATATATCATATCTTTCATAAAATATAATAAATGAGTGTGAGAGGTTTTCAGTGTAGAGAACATTGATCCACACACCAACGAGAAAGCAGCGGAAAGTGGATAAAAATCTTGTTTTCCACAAACTGACTTTGTGATTAGTGCTTGCGACGACATTTATTGAAATGCACGTCTTCAGAGAGAAACACTGACGATGATTAAAAAGGAGAGTTAATGAAAAGCTGCGCTGATTGGTTTCTGTCTGCTCTGAGTCTGATTCGCTGAGCAATTCATTCAAACACCGACTCCATCACAGCTAACGACCTTCTGTCTGCATTCAATTAAGGCTCAATTTACTTTCCTTTTTCATTGGAGTCACTGCTCTCAAACAAGAAAGTATTTCGATTTTCTTTAAGTTTAGGAGAGGGAGATCACAATATTTGAAAAAGATAATTGGTTAAAATAAACTATTATTAAACGCAGAGAGAACATGGGGGTCTGGATATCAGAAACTTCTTCAAATGCAGTGATGGGAAGTAACTAAGTACATTTACTCAATCTCACTTGAGCTACTTCTTTACTTGAGTATTTCCATATTAAGCTATTGCGTACTTCTACTCCACTACAGTTCAGAGGTACATGGTGTACTTCTACTCCACTACATGTATTTAATACCTTTAGTTACTTCACAGATGTGGATGAATGATGTGAAATATAATCAAGTGTTAAATCAGACTTTAGTTCCACCTGGAGTAAATCCTCAAGCTACCCTGCAGTATACAAAGTCATTCAAACTAGCTGCACCTTTACCAGCTTTGAGAACACTTTCATGATCAATCATTATAAAACATATCATATATATTATTCTGAAATGGACCAATCTGCACAATGACTACTTTTACTGTCGCTACTTTCACTATATTTTGATGAGAATACTTTTCTACTTTTACTTGAGGAACATTTTGAATGCAGGACTTTTACTGTAACAGAGTATTCCTACACTCTGGTACTTCTGCTTTTACTCAAGAACAAGATCTGAGTACTTCTACTTTTACTCAAGAACAAGACCTGAGTACTTCTACTTTTACTCAAGAACAAGACCTGAGTACTTCTACTTTTACTCAAGAACAAGACATGAGTACTTCTACTTTTACTCAAGTACAAGATCTGAATACTTCTACTTTTACTCAAGTCCAAGACCTGAGTACTTCTACTTTTACTCAAGTACAAGATCTGAGTACTTCTACTTTTACTCAAGTACAAGATCTGAGTACTTCTACTTTTACTCAAGAACAAGATCTGAATACTTCTACTTTTACTCAAGTCCAAGACCTGAGTACTTCTACTTTTACTAAAGTCCAGGATCTGAGTACTTCTCCTCTGGGCAGATGGTCTTCAGGTCCTTTGGGACATATTTCAGAACATTGCTCTGATTGAAGGTAGAGATCTGATTGGTTTAAAAGCTGTGGGAGGGTCTGAGTCAGGATCTGCTTTCCATCAAAAACCTTCTTTCCCTTCAGAGTTTGAATAAAATCTGACTGAACTAAATGATTGATTAGCAGCCTCTTTCTATTCTCCAGTTCTCAAACACTTTATAACGGCTGACGTCAAACTCTTTGCAAACATCTTCCCCCCTAATCCGAGGGAGGAGGAACAAAACTGAAGTTGATGCAGATGTTTGTGATGTGCATGAATCAAAATAAATTAACAAAGGAGGAAAATGGAAAATAAGTTTAAACTGTCATCAAGTCAGAAACTAAAAGCTTGTCATTGAAACAGACTCTTTCTTAACGCTGTGTGAAGTAGTTCAGAGGCAGAGCTGCTCAGGAAGACGTTTCATTCACTTCAGAGGCTCTAAAATACAGAGGAGAGACAAAAACAGGCTTCATTTTGATGATAAACAAGGAGAAGTTTGGTGAGAATACGACGACACACACAGGGAAGTTACACTGGTGTGGTAATGAGATAAAAATCAGCTTAACCTTTAAACATAATAAAGTATGACGAATTATGATATAGCACTGGTCACAAGAGACAGTAAATCTAAACTATTTTTCACTTTCATTAACAAATTACAAGTATTTAAACAATTATCACTTGCATTTCAGGAGTTAGTACAACATGTTAACTTCATTGTTATCTTAGATTTCATCACATCTCTTTCTTTTCCTCAGAATAACAAAGATGGAAACTAAAAAGTCAAAAAATCCGGTTTGAAATGAAAGTGAATTTTTGTGCTAAGGTGATGCTGATCTATGTAACGACAGCATGAAAAATAAACTGTTACGATCCGTATATTTTCTATTTTGAGATGTTTACATTTTAGAATTGTTTATTTCTATCCGTTTAATTTAATTTATACTGATGTGCAATTCCTTGTTTTTTATGCTGCTGCAACGAAAAATCTTATTTTATGAGTTTTCCCTGTTTTATTTTGTCATCTCAACATCTGTCTTTGTTTTCCTGTTTTATTTTGAAAAGCCTTCAACCCCCCCTGTTATGTCTGTTATTACTTCCTGTCTCTGTGTTCCCTCCTGTCTGATTACCATGGGTGCGTTTCACTTCTCTTATTTCTCATTTCCTCGCTCCTCGGTCCTCGGTATCACCGGAAGTTGATTTGTCTGCGCCATCTTGAGTAGCGTCCCAGTGGCCTTATTTGTGCCGGAGGACCGAGGACCGAGGATCGAGGATCGAGGAGCGATAACGGAGGAGCGATAATCGAGGAACTACCAGACCATCCTCCGGTGAATTCCTCATACACTCGCCCCGCCCCCTTACTGTGTATCGCTCACTGATTGGACGATGCAGCGCATGCACTGATCTGGCTGCTGTCAGACGATCAGCTGTGCGGCGTCATCACAAATGGACGTTGCTTCACGTGACGCTCCGGAGGAAATGACGTCCCATTGCTCTTAAAACTCATTTCCCTGCTTCTCGTGGTTTCCTTGCGTCTCTCCATGCTTCCCTGGTGGGGAATTAGTCGCAGGGAAACGACGCAAGTGAGGGACGCAAGGAATCCATTTAACCAAAGTGAAACGCACCCCTGGGTGTTTCTCAATGTCGAGGAAGGCTGCTCCAGAGCCACTATTTCAAGGATGCTACATCATCGAGTGCCGCCGAAGGACTGTTCCAATGTCCAGGCTGCTTGGGATTCTACCGAGCCCGGCGTCCTTCGTTGCGGGAAATTTCGAGGCTGCACATGTGTATCCTCCGCGGTCTTAAAATCCCCACAATGCTTTGCTCACGGACAAATTTCAAAAATCTTTGGGGGAAAATGTAAGGCGACGCCTCTCATATGACGCACACCTGCACACTTGCTCGCCTGTCCCATTCTTCGTTCTCCGAATGCCAGGAAGGATTCTTGCCTAGCCTCTGATGGACCTGACTCGGAAGACAAGGAAGCGTCCTCGACATTGAGAAACACCCCGAGTGTTTCTCTTCCCTCCTCACCTGTGTCCTGTCGTGTGATTCATCTAGTGTGTTTAAGTTCAGTTGTTGAGTCTTGATGATGTTGGACACTTCTTTTCCGTTCTGTTTATGCCTTGTTTTGCGCAGCTCCGCTCAATAAAGGACTTTAATTTTAAGGAACTTTCTTCTTCATTTCTGTCCTTTTTACTGCGCTCTCCAGCCCTGACACAAACCCTGAATATAAAAGCTATCGCCTCTTCCAGCCATAAAGAATGTTTTATTTCTGAGATTAAGATAAGCCTATTTTCCTGCTACTGCAGTATTTTAAATTATCCAGGATGTTTATATTTGATATACTATGTTTTCATTTTCATTTGTTCATTGTTAACTCTAATCCACTTTTTAAGTATTTGTGTTTTAATGTTGAACACACTGCTCCTGTAACAAAATCATTTCCCAAATGATGATTTTTAAAGTATATATCTATCTATTCCATTTGCCTTCAAAATAAACAAATCTGTCATGGTGTCGTTCCCTTATCCTTTTTTGTTTTAAAACCTATTTTCTCCTTGAGTTTTCTCTTCTTTAATGTCCTTTGTGATTCCTCCTCTCTTTTTGTACTGCATTCAGGTCCTGCCTTTAAAACAAGCGAGACGTTTAAATGAGATTAAAACAACAACAACTACTAGGGGCTTAAAGGAAGAGTTTATAAAGAGGGTATAACATAATCAACAAACATTAAAAGTTCATTATCGTAGTGCGACTGTTTTCCTTCTTCTTCTTATCACGTATCCAGGAGTAACACCGCCCCGACGTTCTGCTTTTAACCAGAAACCTGAACTTTTGACACCTTTTTAATTTAAATCCTTTTTTCCTTTATCACGTCAAACGTGTTTCTTGCGGTTAAAGCACGTCTGTGATTACATTTCTTCACGACTCTGTGTTATTGTCGGCAGCCGGGCTCTTTATCTGCAGATCCAAATTGCTCCCTCTCCGTCTTTTCTTCAAAGTAATCAACAACTCACAGACGGCGTCGCATCTTAAATCCCTGGATCTGCTTCAGAACTGAATAATACCTGCCGCTTGTGTTGTGCTTTGTAATATATATTAATATATTAGCTGAGCGTGGCATTTCCAAGAAGGGCAAACAAAGAGCGTGGAGGCAGTTTATCTCAAACCACTTCCTGTCAATCAGGGGAAACTCTGCCTATAAATATGTAGAAGTACATGTGAACATTAGGGCTCTGGAGGCGTACACTGATAACATCACAATGGAGCTAACGGTGTGTTCATTTTGAAAGGTTGCTGCCTTTTACCGGCTTTTAGTCGTGACACATTTTAATCAGAGATGTGCTTTCCACTCAACTCAGGAAACACGTTTAACATGACGAAGAATAAAATGATTTAAAGTTCCCCTATTATCCTCTTCTTCATCAATATATCACAGGTCTCAGATATATCCAGAGCCTGTCTCTGATTGGCTGAAACACCAAACAGATCATTGCAGCATCCCATAATCCCCTCTGTTTCAGCCCTGTTTCCAAAGTGCTGATTCTCTGTCTGTTACTTTAGATGAAAATAAGGAGCCCCTCCCCACGCCCCTCTGAGAGAGATTTGGTTACAAAGAACTCAATGGTGCTCTAGTACCTCATTCACACCAACACAACTCCGGTTCAAGCTCCTCTAGAGCTTTTCAGGTTCAGAACCGGTTCTTCGGTTTAGCTCCGGCTCTTTTCACACCGCTCAGAGCCCGACTGGTGCTGCGTCATTGCGTCATCGTTTGCGTCATGACGTAACCGTTTGCGTGCCTGCTTCATAAGCCAAACCGCGCGAAACCCCTCACAGCTCACACCGACAACAACAACAATGGCCGATTGTGTTGAAGCGCTACTCGTTTTGGTTTTGGTAAAAACCAGCGGTTGCCATCTCTTTCTGCAATTGTTGGAGAGTTGCTTTGGACCGCGTGCTCCCCTCCAGCTTCCTCTGTACCTCTTCGGAAGACCAGATTCCCAGTAGGTAGCTGGTCTCTTCAGTGGACCACTGCTGCTTGTTAAGTTTCTCCATCGTTGTACAAACTGGATAAAACGCGGGCTTTTTGTTGTTGTTCAGGAGTTGATCCCGCCCCTGCCCCTGCCCCCGCCTCGACGTCAGCGTGACGTATGCGGTGCTTTTGCTCTAGCCGTAGAATTTTTTGGTGCTTGAAACGAACCGGATTCCGGAGCTAAGAGGCGGCTCCGCTGCGGTGTGAACAGGAAAACCCGGTGCTTTTCAAGCTCCAGCTCCGAACCGGCCCTGAAACACCGTTGGTGTGAATGAGGTATAGGAGGAGATTCAGGTGATAAGGGGGGGGGGGGGGGGGGGTTACCTTGGTTGCTGATTGGCTAATGGTTACACAAGCCAAAAAAACATTGTGACATCACAAAGTGACCAAAATCTGATCAGCTCATTTACAGACAGGTTTTTAGACAGACAGGAAGTAAACACTAAAGGGAACAGCAGAAGAAGACAGACAGGAAGTAAACACTAAAGGGAACAGCAGAAGAAGACAGACAGGAAGTAAACACTAAGGGAACAGCAGCAGACAGACAGGAAGTAAAGACTAACTCTGCTGTCCATTAGCAGGTCTTTGAAAGGACTTTAAAGCAGAAACAGGAACATGTATCAGGTGTTCTCACAGTGTGGAGTTCATCTCGTCCACCCACACACACTTTACATCCCATGATGGCTGTACTTGAACCACTCGGTGATAATAACTCTATTACAGCCTGCACACACTCCAGCTCTCACTCACGGGTTACCACCTGCAGCTGAAGGTGGAGGATAATGGAGTGGATACTTCCATTCAAACGCATGAAAGAAAAATACCAGTAACTTGATACAAAAATAAATGTGACGTGGGGTGAGGAGGGCAATGTTCTAGGAAGAAAATCGTACATTTTCGGGTTATTACTCAGAAATAAAGTGGTTTCTGTGTTGGTCCCTGAAGGCAGCATCTCCCTGGTTCAATGGGATTTTTCCATTGGATTTGGATATGCTAATAACAAATGTTTATGATAGTTACAGGTGTTGTTCAGCAGGATAATATCCACATATTAACACCACATCATCAGCAGAATGTCAAATTTGACCAATCAGAATCGAGTATTTAACTAAGTTTTGATTTTAGGACGGATAAGAAAAGTTGACAGTAAGCTCTCTGCTTTTATGAAGGAGAATAATGACGTTTGTGATCTGTCGAGGGAGAAAAAGCCAACTTCTAAATAGAAATATATA
>CM062273.1:1332039-1352039 GCA_031216635.1 Dissostichus eleginoides
GACATGTGGAGATTATCCGGCCTAAAAAAATCCGTCATCCTTGCACCGCTCTATTTACACTAACACCAATAGAACACACTACAGGAGAGGGTACATCCAAAAAAGCATCATAGGGCCTCTTTAAACAAATATAAATATGCTTGTTCAAACACTCCCTCTTAACACAGCCCCACTGCACAGCATACATATTCAGTCTCCTCCCAACCTCTTATTAATACCAACATCAGAGCTTCATTCATTCAAACTCGCTATCCTCTGATTCGAAGAACAGCGCACTCTCCACTGAGCCACAGCCTCCCCAACAAAAGCATGTGATTTTCCTTTTTTTTCAAACACAGACACTTTTCAGTTTCTTATACAATACACACACTTATTAAGGCTGTACCAAATGTCTCTCTTTAAAGGTCACCTATTATGCAAAATGCAGTTCTTCATGTCTCTTCTACATCAACATGTGTCCCCTCTTCCTCATGTCTCTTCTACATCAACATGTGTCCCCTCTTCTTCATGTCTCTTCTACATCAACATGTGTCCCCTCTTCTTCACGTCTCTTCTACATCAACATGTGTCCCCTCTTTCCATGTCTCTCTACATAATCAACATGTCCCCTCTTCTTCATGTCTCTTCTACATCAACATGTGTCCCCTCTTCTTCATGTTCTCTACATCAACATGTGTCCCTCTTCTCCATGTCTCTTCTACATCAACATGTGTCCCCTCTTCTTCATGTCTCTTCTACATCAACATGTGTCCCCTCTTCTTCATGTCTCTTCTACATCAACATGTGTCCCCTCTTCTCCATGTCTCTTCTACATCAACATGTGTACCCTCTTCTCCATGTCTCTTCTACATCAACATGTATCCCTCTTCTTCATGTCTTCTACATCAACATGTGTCCCCTCTTCTTCATGTCTCTTCTACATCAACATGTGTCCCTCTTCTTCATGTCTCTTCTACATCAACATGTGTCCCCTCTTCTTCATGTCTCTTCTACCTCAACAGGGTCCCCTCTTCTTCATGTCTCTTCTACATCAACATGTGTCCCTCTGTGTAAAGAGACTCTGAAAGTTTCAGGAACAAAGATTCTCTCTCTTTTCTCCTGATCCATTTCTATAAAAACCTGTCTGAAAATGAGCTGATCAGATTTTGGCCATTTATGATGTCATCACGTTGTTTTTGTGTGTAACCATTAGCCAATCAGCAACCAAGGAACCCCCCACCCCCCACCTACCCCTCACCTGAATCTCCTCCTAGAGCTCCTTGAGTTCTTTGTAACCAAATATCTCTCAGAGGGGCGTGTCATGACGCAAACGATGACGCAATGACGCAGCACCAGTCGGGCTCTGAGCGGTGTGAAAAGAGCCGGAGCTAAACCGAAGAACCGGTTCTGAACCTGAAAAGCTCTAGAGGAGCTTGAACCGGAGTTGTGTTGGTGTGAATGAGGTACTAGAGCACCATTGAGTTCTTTGTAACCAAATCTCTCTCAGAGGGGCGTGGGGAGGGGCTCCTTATTTTCATCTAAAGTAACAGACAGAGAATCATCACTTTGGAAACAGGGCTGAAACAGAGGGGATTATGGGATGCTGCAATGATCTGTTTGGTGTTTCAGCCAATCAGAGACAGGCTCTGGATATATCTGAGACCTGTGATATATTGATGAAAAACCGTATCATAGGGGACCTTTAACATTGAAAGCATCTTTTGAGAGTTTAAACGAAGCTTTGGGCTCATGTCATCATATGTTATTATGTCTATAAATGTTGTTCATTTTTTTCTGTCTGTTTCTTGCAGTGAAGGTTCTTTTTTTAGGCTCAACAGCCTCCAATATGGATTGAAGCAGAACATTTGGTTAGATAAAACATGAAATGATAACATCATGACCTTTAATATCTTCTTTTTCAATAAGTATTGACTTTTGGATGTTTCTGGAGTTATTGATTGGAGAAAAGTTTGGATGGCAGCTATGGGATCAAATACTACTTATCGTATGATATTACTAAAATAGCCTCATCCTTATCTGCACAAAATGGTCTAGCTCTACATTATTTTCAGACTTCAGACTGAAGGAAATCTCTGTGGGAAAAACAACACACAAGGGATAACCAGAACTTTAGGCTATAAAAGAACTACAGCACGGTCACATGACTTCACGTCACGTCCGAATCTTATTTCAGGCAAGCAACCAAAAACAAGTTCAGAAAAACCATTGGCCTCCAGACCAGAGGACAGGAAGTGATGAAAATCCAAGTCACGTAGTTTAGGACTCATTGCACCACTCCAAAAACCCCAGATTAAACTTCACTAACAAACAAGACCATTAAATACCCAGAATGCAGTGCAACAAGCAATCATGGCGCAGTCCCTGTGGAGAATGTCAGAGTTAATCAGTCGCCGTTGATGCTCTGATTAATGAATGATTCATTGATTACTTGGACTCAATGCTGCTAATTTCTTAAAGGAAATGATTTGAGGGCAGGAATTAATTCAATGCCACTTAAATGATAAGTGTGTGAAAAGAAGAAGAAGAAGAAGAAGAAGAAGAAGAAGAAGAAGAAGAAGAAGAAGAAGAAGAAGAAGAAGAAGAAGAAGAAGAAGAAGAAGAAGAGAAGAAGAAGAAGAAGAAGAAGAAGAAGAAGAAGAAGAAGAAGAAGAAGAAGAAGAAGAAGAAGAAGAAGAAAGAAGAAGAAGAAGAAGAAGAAGAAGAAGAAGAAGAAGAAGAAGAAGAAGAAGAAGAAGAAAGAAGAAGAAGAAGAAGAAGAAGAAGAAGAAGAAGAAGAAGAAGAAGAAGAAGAGAAGAAGAAGAAGAAGAAGAAGAAGAAGAAGAAGAAGAAGAAGAAGAAGAAGAAGAAGAAGAGAAGAAGAAGAAGAAGAAGAAGAAGAAGAAGAAGAAGAAGAAAGAAGAAGAAGAAGAAGAAGAAGACTTTTGACTTTTGCAAAAACACTTTATTTACATACTAACAATTAAAACACATATTTCAAATAAAGTGCTTCATTGTGCAAGAAAAACGTTTCACTTAAAATACATTAATATAAAAACTATGTCATAAAAACTTGTGCAAAGTGCAAATCCTCATTAACAACGGAACAGACGATATCATTATAACACCAACGCTGTTTAAAAGCGTCCAAGTCCCCAATGTGCTTATAAAAACGATGCTCCAGCCAGAGTCTGGCTCTGATGTTACACAGCCAGATCGCTTTTGCCTCTTCCCCTTTCTTATTTTCAACCCTGTTTCTCCTGCTTAAATAAATGGCCATTTTTGCTTCGCCAGAGAGGTAATTCAGGAGCTGCCACTTTTCTTTTGTCTTTTTATATGGAGCCCCCATGATAAAAACACTCTCGGTAAAAGCTATACTAAAAAGACTAAAAACCAATGTTAAAAGAGAGAAGAAACCCGTGAGTCTCTTGCACTCTGTAAAAACATGGAAAACAGTCTCTTTAAAACCACAAAATGGACACTTGTTAAAAACAGCAGGATTAATAATGGAGATAAAAGAATTACAGGCGATGGCACCGTGTAAAATTCTCCACTGGAGGTCGGCAGTACGTTTTTTAATGGGAGGTTTGTATAAAATCCTCCACTGTGGGCCTGGTCCGTTTCCTGCACCCGGTCTGGTGCTCCACACAGTGGAGGCCCTGTCCTTCAGCACATTTTTGTTGGTGGTCTTCACAATGTTCATGTAAAGGGTTTTTTTGTCAGCCCTGTGGACAGTCATTCCCTCTTTGTTTGCTACCTTGAGCAGGGGGCCGGCCAGCTCTCCGAGCCCTGGGCTCAGGTAGATCTCCGGGAAAGGGTCTGCTGGGTCCGGCTTGGCTCTTCCCTGTCCGTAGCTCCTTAACAGTCTTTTATCATCAGGGAGAGGATCTGGCTCCAGAGTTGTAGGATCCTCTCGGCCACCCGGACAGAGTGCAGACCCAGCAGAGAGCCCAGGGCCCGGGCATCGCTCAGCTCCGGCCCCACTGCATCCACCAACTGCTGAAGGCACAGGGTCTTGGATCGGCACAGCGCCACCGTCAGGCCGGGTGTTTCGCTGCTGCTGACGTCCAACCTGGCTTTGTGAATCAGAGGCTCTTTCAACAACCAGTACAGAGAGTCAGTCTTTGGACACCTTTTATGGTTAAAAAGGGCCCAAGATTTAAAAACACCCTGATAAAAAGGAGGCAACCCATTTAATTTTAAAAAGTTTAAATCAGTTAAAAACAGAGCAGCATCCAGCCCCAGGTTACTCACGCGTCGGAGAATGCAGCTGCTCACATCTCTCCACACCAAATCAGCCGGGCCGGTCAGATACCTCTGTAAAAACTGTATCCTAAAAGTGGCTGTTCGGCTGGCCAGGTGGATAAGGCCCTGTCCCCCCTCCTCTCTAGATAAAAACAGCACCCCCTGTGGCACCCAGTGTAGGCCCTCCCAAAAAAAATCCACCAATCTTTTTTGTATTTGGGCTAGTAAGCCTGAGGGAGGGTCTACACAGGTAAGGCGGTGCCACAGTTGGGATGCCACAAGGTTGTTTAAAACCAACACTCTACCTTTAAAAGACATCTGAGGGAGCAGCCACTTCCACTTGGAGAGCTTTCCTTCTATCTTCCCTATGACGTCCTCCCAGTTCTTCAGGACTATATCCGTATTCCCCAAGAACACCCCCAGGTACTTTATTCCATCTTTTTTCCAGACCATGTTCTGGGGAAGAACTGGGAGACCGCCACTCCACTCACCGACAGCGAGGGCCTCACTTTTCTTCCAATTCACCCTCGCTGCCGATGCTGAACTAAACTCCCTCACGATGTTAACTAAAATGTCTATATCTGTTTGGTCTCTAATAAAAACAATGATATCATCTGCATACGCTGATAAAACCATGTTTCCATTAAAACCAGGTAAAAACAGCCCTTGCAGTTTGGAGCGTATTTTGTTGAGGAGGGGTTCCAGGGAGAGTGCATAGAGCATGCCAGACAGAGCACAGCCCTGCCGGACCCCTCTACACACTCTAAAAGGAGCACACAACCCACCGTTGAACTTCAGCACACTCTCAATCTTATTGTACAACACCTTGATCTTGGCTATGAAACCAGCGCTGAACCCAAACTTCTCCATTACTTTCCAGAGGAAGCTGTGCTCAACGCGGTCGAAAGCCTTTTCCTGATCTAGAGAAATCAGACCAGTATTAATGCCCAATGAGCTGGAGACCTCCAAAACATCTCGAATTAGGTGGACATTGTCCACCATGGACCTGCCGGGCACACAGTAGGTCTGGTCCCGGTGGATGACCTGCTCCACAGCCCTCCCCAGCCTGGTGGCCAAAGCCTTGGACAGAAGTTTGTAATCCACACACAGCAGAGACACAGGGCGCCAGTTTTTGATGTCCTGCAGGTTTTTTTTTTGGTAACAGCGTGATCACCGCTCTCCTGCAGGACATCGGCATAGAGCCAGAGGCCAGACTTTCATTAAAAACGTCTAAAAGGTCATGTGACAAGACGTCCCAGTAGGCTTCGTAAAACTCTACGGAGAGGCCATCGATACCAGGAGCCCGCCGTCCCTGCATGCCTTGCAGGGCGGTCTGCAGCTCCTGGATCGTTAACGGCCCTTCGAGCTGTGAGTTGGTCTCCTCGGAGACCTGAGGTAGTTCGGCACAGAACCCCTCGGACAGAGTTTCCCCCTCCTCATACTCGCTTGTGTAGAGGGTGGAATAAAAACTCACAGCTCGCCTCCTGATCTGGCTTGGCTCTGTTATTTCCTGCCCTGTGTCTGACAGCAGTGAGTGGATCACTCGCCTCTGCCCATTCTTTTTTTCCAGGCCGAAGAAGAAACTAGTGGGAGCATCCATCTCATTAGTGTTGAGAAAACGGGACCTGACCAGTGCACCCTGAACTTTAACGTCCAGCAGGTTGGCTAAAGCCATTTTTTTCTCTTTGAGGATTTCAATATATCCTCGATCTCCTGTGGTCTCACTTATTGTTTCTAGTTCCACTATATCACTCTCCAGGTCTTTCATAGATCTAATGATGTCTTGTGTGACATTGAGGGTGTGCTGTTGGCAGAGCAATCTTATCTCAGTCTTACCATGGTCCCACCACTGCCTAAGACTGCTAAAATCTCCCTTCCTCTGCCTAAAAACACTCCAGAAATAAATAAGGGCCTCTTTAAAATGTTTATCAAATGTTAAAACCGAGTTAAAATGCCAATATGCACTTCTGGGTAAAACATTTCTAATAAAAACATTACATAAAAGCAAAGAGTGATCCGTAAAACCAGCAGGTGATATGCTGCACATTTTAAAAGTGTTAAAATGATGCTTAAAACAATAAAAACGATCTAATCTAGCTGATGAAATTCTACTCTCTCTGATGTGGGACCAGGTGTACTGCCTGTTGTCTGCGTGCATCCTTCTCCATACATCCACCAGGCCGTGGGAGTGGACCAGCTGCCTCAGAGCATGCTGGGACGCTGGATGCGGCTCTGCATGGTTGCGATCTAAAGATGCATTTTCTGTACAATTAAAATCCCCACCCAAGAATAAAAAATCTCCGTGGCACAACCGTTTAAAACATCATAACTTTGAGTAAAAACAGCTTCCTCTCTGCACCGTTTGTTGGAGCATACACATTTATAAAAACAACTGTAAAAAGGTCAAACCGTGCTTTTATTAAAAGCAACCTCCCCTTGATAAAATGCTCGACCTCCAGTGAGACAGGATTAAAAGACTTGGAGAGGAGGAAGCCCACCCCCCCACTCAGAGAGGTGTTGTGGCTTAAAATGACTTCCCCCTCCCACTCCTTTTTCCAGTCCGTCTCATTAAAAACATCGCTGTGCGTCTCTTGTAAAAAGAGGACATCGACATGTTTGATTTTTGCACTCTGATAAATAAGTGCCCTCTTTCTTTCCTCTCTGGCTCCATTCACATTTAAACTTCCCACTCTAAAAGTATCCATTGCGAGTGAGATATTAAAAGCAAAAAAAAAACAAATAAATTAAACACACACATTGAGGTTTTTAAAATCACCGCTGCCCATTTGCTTCCTTACTTTAGTTACAATTCTTTTTAATCTATAAACTTCCAGCTCATCCAAGACAGACTGCTCTTTCCTGTTTATGTGGAGTCTTGCTGAGGCACAAAAAACGGCCAAATCTGGGAAATATTCTTCTATTATTACGTTATGTTGGTTTTTTGTCTGCACCAGGTAATTCTTTATCATTTCAGCTGAGTACATTTTTTTTTGTTGACTACTGCTCAAAAAACCTGGCACATCGCTGCTGTCAGACACACAATCATCCCAACTATCATCCGCCTGTCCTTGCTCTCTTCCTTCCTTTCCCTCACTCCCTACTTTACTGCTTTTTGCAACGGTTGATGCATCTTTTTTATTTCTCCTGCGTTTAATAGCAGTCTTTTTTTTATTTATCATTTCTGCTGCCACCTCCTCTTCCTCCATCTCAGCAACCTCCACCCGCTCACCCCATGTTTTCTTCTCCTCTCCTGTTTTTTCCATATGTGTTTCACTATCCATATCCTCCTCCTGTGTTTTACTGACTTCACCTGTCTCTACATTTTCCTTTGCCAAATCACCTTGTGGTTCATTGATTATTTCAGATTTTTTTTCACCATTCGTATTTGTTTTTTTTTCTTTTTTTCTCCCATCCCCTTTTTCTTCTGCTTCACACAAAACCACCACCTCATTTTCCTGAACATAATCACCCACCCCACACCCTGTGCAACACCACCGCACCGCAAGCCGGGCACAGCAGCAGAACCGCGCTGTGTAGCGCGCCCTCGCCCGCTCCGCGTCCGAGACGCCACATCGCGCGCCACCGCCGAGTGCTCGGGAGCAGCGTTGCTGTCAACAGCAGCGGCCGCCTCCGGAGGGGGGCCCCCCACCACTGCAGCGGCCGCGTTAGCGGCCGCCGCCGTGGGAGACACCCCTCCATCAGCAGCAGCCACCTGCTGCTCCATTATAACCGACGCATCGGCCGCTGGCGCGGCAGTCCGCCCCGGCGCAGCCACGGGCGGTTTCGGCGCAACGGACGGCCCTGGCGCAGACGCGGGTGGTCCCGGCGCGCGGCGGGCGGCCCCGCCGCCGGGCGCTGGACGGTCCAGCCTGCGCGTCATCCGGACCAGGCGGAGCCGGATCCCCGCGCCTCGGACAGGCATTCACGGTGTGCCCCTCCTCCCCGCAACCAAAGCACTTCATAACTGATGATGTTGCAAAAATCACATAGTCATAATCATCTACTTTAACGTAAAAACGGAGGTTAAGCTCCGCATTCCGATTGTTCAGTATCATATAAACTTGTCTGCGGTGAGACACTACGTGTTTCAGTAACTGAGACTTACATCCAGACAGCATCTTTTTCACTGGAGAAACAAGTTTCCCGTGTCTGGACAGTTCCCTACTGAGGAACTCATCAGTTATGAAGGGAGGGACATTGGAAAGTACAACTTTGGTTGCGGGCAGCATCAGCGGCTGTACCTGTACAAACATTTCTCTCACCGTGATGCCTGTCTCGATGACGCGGTTCACCTTCTCCACCTGATCCAGAAAGATCACCACCGCGCTGTTCATCCGCGCCAGGGACTTAATGCTGCTGTGCCCGACCTTCTCTCCCACAGCCAGCCCGATCTCCTCCACAGTGCATGGGAAGCCGGCTGAGATTTTAATGCCGTGCTTCCGCGTGAGTTTGGCAAACTCCCCATTTACCATGGCGTCAGACGCCGGCCGGCGAGACACCGGCAGGAGAAACCCACAAAACACCCCACAAACACCACCAAAAAGCACGAAAAGTAAAGCAAATCAAACTACCACCGATCAACTATATTAAATTAACACCCATTACACAAAAATAAACTGAAAATATAAACGCAAAGTCTCGCACTTCTCTTTCACTCACACTCCAAAAACTCCCAGCATGCACCAGGAAGAAGAAGAAGAAGAAGAAGAAGAAGACACTGAAAACAGAGCTATATTTTAAAACTGATCAAACTGGAATATCTCTATCTGTTGTAAACAATAAAACACGCCGTGTTTGGAAGTTTTCTACTTATTATATTTCTACTTTTACTCATGTACAAGATCTGAGTACTTCTACTTTTACTCCATTACAAGATCTGAGTACTTCTACTTTTACTCAAGTACAAGATCTGAGTACTTCTACTTTTACTCCATTACAAGTTCTGAGTACTTCTACTTTTACTCAAGTACAAGATCTGAGTACTTCTACTTTTACTCAAGTACAAGATCTGAGTACTTCTACTTTTACTCCATTACAAGATCTGAGTACTTCTACTTTTACTCAAGTACAAGATCTGAGTATTTCTACTTTTACTACAAGATCTGAGTACTTCTACTTTTACTCAAGTACAAGATCTGAGTACTTCTACTTTTACTCCATTACAAGTTCTGAGTACTTCTACTTTTACTCAAGTACAAGATCTGAGTACTTCTACTTTTACTCAAGTACAAGATCTGAGTACTTCTACTTTTACTCCATTACAAGATCTGAGTACTTCTACTTTTACTCAAGTACAAGATCTGAGTACTTCTACTTTTACTCAAGTACAAGATCTGAGTGTTTCTACTTTTACTACAAGATCTGAGTATTTCTCCCACCTCTGCAAACTGTAAATATTTTTCCTCTGAAATAAAAAAGCGTCTTTACTGACTTCCTTTAGATTCTTCTGGTTAAAGTCCAGTTATTACGGGCTAATGGAAACACTGGTTAGCAAAGGTCAGAGGCTCGTCAGTTAGCATGCTAGTTTTCAGAGAGAGGAGGAAACATGAAGCTGCCAGATTCAGCTCTGTATCAGAGAGCTAAAGGCCAGAAGAGAGGAGACGACACACAGAGAGAGGAGGAACAGCTTTTCAAACGTTCACAACTCAAAATATCTCTCAGAGTATCTCCCTGAGACTATGATGCATTTACTGTATTTAAAAATATTTGCACTGCTGCCTTCTGATGTCTAAATGAACTGAAGGAGACACTTTTCATTTAGTTTAGAGCAGCTTTGGACAACTGGGAGAATCGCTCATG
Organism: Dissostichus eleginoides; assembly: GCA_031216635.1. Lineage (NCBI taxonomy): Eukaryota > Metazoa > Chordata > Actinopteri > Perciformes > Nototheniidae > Dissostichus > Dissostichus eleginoides. The sequence continues at coordinate 1,342,061 of CM062273.1, forward strand.
TTCATCATCCCTACTGAGCACCATCCCTCTCTGCTCCACAGCCACTGAATATCTTCTGACATTTCCCTCAAACAGATGTCTTTATCCCTGGATAATGAAACCCCAGCAGCCTCTCTCTCTCTGGATCATGACGCTGTTGACCTTGACTTCTCACGCTGCATGGTAAGTGTCTTTATTTTGTGTGAGAGAGGCAGAATGTGCCGCGGGTGTTTCTGTTTTCTGTCGGGTGAACTTGATGTGCAGCAGGTTGAGACGAGTGTTTGAAGAACAAAGAGTGAGACAGTAATTTTATCTTCGTCTCTTCTGGTACTTTCTGTACATCACTGATCAGCAGTGTGATTGGCTCCATCAGCAGGAAGCCGTCTGCATAATGATTACACCGTGATTACAGACCATCAAGAACACAGGGAGGGGAGAGAAGCTGTGAGGGACAACAGGGGAGGGGAGTAACTAAGTACATTTACTCAAGTGCTTAAGTTTTGAGGTTCCTGTACTTTACTTGAGTATTTCCATACTTTGCTACGGCACTACAGTTCAGAGGTAAATGGTCTACTTTTACTCCACTACATGTATCTAATACCTTTAGTTACTTCACAGATGTGGATGAATGATGTGAAATATAACCAAGTGTTAAATCAGACTTTAGTTCCACCTGGAGTAAATCCACAAGCTACCCTGCAGTATACAAAGTCATTCAAACTAGCTGCACCTTTACCAGCTTTGAGAACACTTTCATGATCAATCATTATAAAACATATCATATATATTATTCTGAAATGGACCAATCTGCACAATGACTACTTTTACTGTCGCTACTTTCACTATATTTTGATGAGAATACTTTTCTACTTTTACTTGAGGAACATTTTGAATGAAGGACTTTTACTGAAACAGAGTATTCCGACACTCTGGTACTTCTACTTTTACTCAAGTACTAGATCTGAGTACTTCTACTTTTACTCAAGTACAAGATCTGAGTACTTCTACTTTTACTTGAGGAACATTTTGAATGCAGGACTTTTACTGTAACAACCGTTTTTAAGCTTTTAAACTGTAATAAAGGTATAATAGGGGAGAAACTAAATAGTTGTATTACAAACAGCTGTGAGTGATGTTCACAATGCTGCTTGTGATAAACCAGAATAACTAAGACATAAGCATTTGAACAGGAAGTGTACACTTTCCAAGGTGTTATTTTGGTGTAGTTAGAATTACTGAGGATGACCTTTCAATAACCTTGGAAAGGAATTCAAGTTTAGAAATAGTTTGTAGTTATGGGGTCTAAATAGTTTTTCTTCTTTGAGAGCAGCTCTGAAACGGTGGCCAGAGAGCATCTGATAATTGAAAGGTTGCTCAGTCTTAAATGTCAGGAGAGCAGAGGGAACGCTGTTAATGCAGAAGGTTGTACGCTTGATAGTGGAAACACATTCTGTAGCGTGATGTGTTAAACAGTTTGGAGGTACAGACCTGTGTGAAAGGACACGGTTAGCCTGACTTTACATTACTAAGAACAGGCGCCCATTTCTTTTAATCCAACCATGTACACAGAATATAGAGGTGCAGGAAGAAGTCAAAAACCCTGTCAGTATTTTATCACTTCTTGAGTTCAATGGTGTCTTCAATTTTGTTGGTTGTTATCCTGAACTAAGGTCTGTGGTTAACACAAGCTGAAGAGATTTTCATTCTACGACAAAATACGTGAGTAAATACCACACTGGTGAACTTTAAAACGGAGGTTGTGAACAAGCGTCGACTAAATGTCACCACGCCCAACATTAGCCGCCTTTAGCTTAGCGGTGGGGCCGTGAAGTCATGTGACCGTGCTGTAGTTCCTTATAGCCAACATTAGCCGCTTTAGCTTAGCGGTGGTGAGTGAAGTCATGTGACCGTGCTGTAGTTCCTTTATAGCCCAACATTAGCCACCTTTAGCTTAGCGGTGGTGACGTGAAGTCATGTGACCGTGCTGTAGTTCCTTTATAGCCCAACATTAGCCGCCTTTAGCTTAGCGGTAGTCACGTGAAGTCATGTGACCGTGCTGTAGTTCCTTTATAGCCCAACATTAGCCACCTTTAGCTTAGCGGTGGTGACGTGAAGTCATGTGACCGTGCTGTAGTTCCTTTATAGCCCAACATTAGCCGCCTTTAGCTTAGCGGTGGTGACGTGAAGTCATGTGACCGTGCTGTAGTTCCTTTATAGCCCAACATTAGCCACCTTTAGCTTAGCGGTGGTGACGTGAAGTCATGTGACCGTGCTGTAGTTCCTTTATAGCCCAACATTAGCCTCCTTTAGCTTAGCGGTGGTGACGTGAAGTCATGTGACCGTGCTGTAGTTCCTTTATAGCCCAACATTAGCCTCCTTTAGCTTAGCGGTGGTGACGTGAAGTCATGTGACCGTGCTGTAGTTCCTTTATAGGCCAACATTAGCCTCCTTTAGCTTAGCGGTGGTGACGTGAAGTCATGTGACCGTGCTGTAGTTCCTTTATAGCCCAACATTAGCCACCTTTAGCTTAGCGGTGGTGACTTGAAGTCATGTGACCGTGCTGTAGCTCCTTTATAGCCCAACATTAGCCTCCTTTAGCTTAGCGGTGGTGACGTGAAGTCATGTGACCCTGCTGTAGTTCCTTTATAGCCCAACATTAGCCACCTTTAGCTTAGCGGTGGTGACTTGAAGTCATGTGACCGTGCTGTAGCTCCTTTATAGCCCAACATTAGCCTCCTTTAGCTTAGCGGTGGTGACGTGAAGTCATGTGACCGTGCTGTAGTTCCTTTATAGCCCAACATTAGCCACCTTTAGCTTAGCGGTGGTGACTTGAAGTCATGTGACCGTGCTGTAGTTCCTTTATAGCCCAACATTAGCCTCCTTTAGCTTAGCGGTGGTGACGTGAAGTCATGTGACCCTGCTGTAGTTCCTTTATAGCCCAACATTAGCCTCCTTTAGCTTAGCGGTGGTGACGTGAAGTCATGTGACCCTGCTGTAGTTCCTTTATAGCCCAACATTAGCCTCCTTTAGCTTAGCGGTGGTGACGTGAAGTAATGTGACCGTGCTGTAGTTCCTTTATAGCCCAACATTAGCTTTTTACTTCAGAAATCATAAAGTGGTGTTAATATGTGGAGATTATCCCGACTAATGTTGGGGCGTGGTGACGTTTAGTCGTCTCATTTAGACACTTGTTAGCATGTCGTAGAACAAGAGGTTACATTTTTATTAGCTTGTGTTAACCAAAGAGCTTATTTCAGGCTAACAACCGAAAACACATTCAGAAAACCATTGACCTCCAGGCCAGGGCGACAGAAAGTGCTGACTAATTTCAGGGTTTTAGGACTCAATCCTGCACCAATATGTTGTGGCAGGAATTAAGGCGTCCAACATAAACTAATCTCTGAACGGCTCACTGCAGTTTTGACACTTGACAATGCATCAAACTGATTTTATAGCTTGGAAAAAAAGGACAAAAGTCTGGAGAAATGTACGTTTTGTCTTCAGTTTTTTGTTCCAACACAGCCACTCTCGTTCAGTTTCACCATTAGAGGTTTATTGGGCTGCACATCATGAGATGGACTCTGAAATGTGCTGACACGGCTGAAGCTCGGACGATATATTTTGATCAGAGATGAAACGTCCATACGCTTCTTTTAACCACGCTTCAAAACCCAGAGGTCTCTCACCTGATGAAATCACTTAATGAATTCAGTTATGCTCAAATGTTTGTAAGCCTTGCAGATTTCTATGCATTAAAGAACACGTTAACATTTTATATCTTTCATATCTGTGTTTTACTCACGGGATGAAAGAGGGTTCTTTTGCACCCAGAGATATACGCAGCAGGTTCCAAATCTGCAGTATTTCATGTTCCTGAGCTCTAAAATATCAAAGCTGCTTTGCATGAATAAAAAATGTCGCCTTTGATCAAATATGTTTGGACACGTTCCACAGTGACCCTCCACATGTGAGATTACACAATAATCCAATAACAGAGGTTTTTACAGACTGCTGAACAAGCAATAACTCCCATACTGTTATTAAGATGTACTGGTTTAATGCTTTGGAGAAAGTTCTTAATTACTTTGTGATTCTTCATTCAGTTTCTAATCCCAGAAAATTATTTTTATTTTATGCATCAATGGAGATTTCCAGTATCTCTGATGGTTTGAGCTTTTTATTCACAGATAGAAAAGTTTCACTCCGGGAGAAAAATGGAAACTTTTAAACATGAACTCCTGCTGAAAGTAACTCTCAGTTTCAAGGCAAATGTAGAAAACACCAGATCAATCTATTGCAATTTAATGAAACACCATCAAAAAATGTACATTTTACAGATTCAATCTAAATTATCACAATCAAACACCTCTGGTAATTCCCCTGACATTATTACAGTGCATAACTTTTTATTAGCAACCCCCAACTTTAACCTGTTAAGGCCCAAGCATGTTTTTCAGGTCTCAGGCTCGTAAAGGACTTTCCCAGAACAAATGACTATATCTTCACTTCTAAAAGGGGTAAACTAATAATCTTTTTTCTCAAATCAATGATAAACCTGTGAGTTGGATGTAGAAAAGTCAGAATCAATATATCATTTTAAAGTAAATTCAGATTGAACATAGTAAAAAAATGTAAATTATAGTGTCTGTCCAAAAGAAAAACATTACTTATAGTGAAAACCAGTGATGGGATAATAGACTAAAAGCTTTAGGAATCCAAACTATAACATATATCAAGTACCCTGTATCAAGATTGATGCAAAACAAGTGACATTTGACCTTTTTAGAGAGATTTAGGGGAAAAAAACCCACTTCTGGGGTCATTTGGGTGGATTTTCCATTTCTCTGGCCCCCCTCGGTCGATTTTGATGATTGACACCTCTTTTGAACCGCTAGAGCCAATGGAATCGAGGGGAAGTTCCTCAAATCCATCTAAACATTACCATTGGTGAATGCAGGCCAGCACGCCCAAAACCGGAAGCTGGGTTGTATTCCTCACACACTCTATATGAACACAACAACAAATCTCCGTTTTTGAGGCGGTTTGACAAATATTGAATGATGGATTATCAGTAATCATTTCAAAGGGACACAGACACATTGGATTAACCTTCAGCAGCGTTTTTATCGTTGTAATGCCATTGAACACACCTTTTGATCAGAAAAACAGCAAAGGTAAGACATATTTGCCATTTTGGCTCCGTAAAGCTACGTTGTGTCTTGTCTGGGTTCGCCTTCGCTGCCCTGAGTTTTGATCGCTCAGTGATGATACTTGTACCTCTAGAATCTGTGGAATCTCAGCTTTGATATCAGCGTCTGATATCTTGTTTGTGCAGATCCGATAAGTAATAAAGTATTTCTACCGTGAGTTCTGTGCTAAGTGCATTAGCATTTTTTCGCTCAGGGATAATTCAGAGGCTGGTATTACCCTTGTGTTTCGTTTAGCTAAAAATGGTTAATATTGTCTGATAGCTGAGTTTCTTCCCGTTAAGTGGGTATGACACATTCATTGTTTTATCTTATATTATTCAATTAACAGTTTCAAGAGCAACATTTCTTGTAACCTTTATCAGAATTATGACGTTTTTATTATCTTTATATTTCTGTTTTACCTTTATGTTTTATAGGGTTTTTTAGTGTTGCATCGATTCACTTCTCTTTCTTACGAATCATTATTTATTTTATTGTATTTTATTTGTATTATCATACATTTTACTTCATTGTGTCTCTTAACCTGTTAAAATGTTATATTTTGCTTTTATCTGTAAAGTTCTTAACATCTGATCTGAGGGGAAATTCTTAATGTTTATTTTTTACTTATGATGTGTCGCCATTTTTGTTAAGCACTTTGAGCTGCACATGCTGAATGAAAAGTGCTATATAAATAAAGCTTTATTATTATATTCAGGGAGATATCTGCCCCTGAACGCCTCGTGATCCCTTCACTGTCAGCAGCAGATGTTGTCGTTGTGAACTCTTCAAGCTGCATCAGCTCTCACCTCATTGAAAGTCCTCTCGACCAATCAGGATATTTTCATTTTTCACAGTGGCGGTAAATCTTGAGGGTCTTTAACTGTCAAATTGTCACATTTACGCCCAGGAGGTCGAAGAGAAGCAGGCCTAAATGTCGAGTAAATCCCTCTCTGGATGCCGCTGTATCTCCAGAGGAGCAGCGGGATGATTTCCCTCCGGCTCGCTGGCTCTCAGTCATCCAAACAGAGGAGTCATTTCCTGAGGGGCTGAGATAAACCTCCGACCTGCCACTCTGTTTTTTTTGGGGCCAGAGCTGAAAAACAAGAGGATCCGCTCACCACAAAGCCTCAGCGTGTATTCAGTAGAAACAAGGGTTTTGCAACGGTAAATTATACTCATGATGTGTTTAAATATACTGATTTCAACCAAATGAATTGTGGGTAATCGGAGGTCTGGACCCAGGAAAGGGAAAAGAGAGAAAGTATGTCAGTGAAGGATTGATGCTTAAAACTGTCCTTGACTCCTGTTTGAATGAAGACTGAGTTAAATATAGACGAAGGTTGTCCTTTAATGGAAAGCATGTAGGAATATGTAAACAGAACAAACCGTGCAGCAGATGGATGTAAATGGGTTTAAAGTAAGTATGAAAGCTTGAAAACAGGCACGGTTCAAGGTTCCTGAACGCCTCTGTCTAGGATGCCTTCACAGCCTGGCACACAGTGTGAGTTGTTTAAGCTTTGGCAGCTTTCACCTCACTGAAGGACTCCAGAATCCACCAATCAGGGGTCATTCTCTACGAGATATGATATAAAAGATCTTTTGATTGTGAAATCCACAGTCCTGAGAGTGTGTGTTTGTGTTTCAGCTGCTGAGTAAATCCCTCTCTGTTGCCGCTGTATCTCCAGAGGAGCAGCGGGATGATTTCCCTCCGGCTCGCTGGCTCTCAGTCATCCAAACAGAGAAGTCATTTCCTGAGGGGCTGAGATAAACCTCCGACCTGCCACTCTGTTTTTTTTGGGCCAGAGCTGAAAAACAAGAGGATCACGCTCACCACAAAGCCTCAGCATTTGTCTTTCTCTCTATTTACTCCAGACACGTTGCATCCCATCTGTCTCTGCCTGTTTATGTTTGTCACTTTAGACCAGAGGTGTCAAACATACGCCCACAAGATTACTTTGCAAAATAGAGAAGACATTTACTGCAATTTTCACAACTTGTATGTAAAATAATTTCTAGATCTTGACAAGTGTTGGATCAGCGTTTGTTTTTCTCTCTATTTACTCCGGACACGTTGCATCCCATCTGTCTCTGTTTATGTTGCCCATTTAAACTCCATGCATCACTGCTGATTTCATACAAGTGATTCTACCCCACAATAAGTATTGCCCGGCAAACAAAATACCACATAAGCTAGAGTGAGAATAATCAATATATCTACAGTTATTATTTGTTTTATTGGGGGATTTGTCTGGCCATATAATATGTTATGAAAGCCAATTTGACATTTATCTGTTATGCTGGGACACATAAATCCCCTTCTGGTCACAAAACAGGCTTATCTGATCTTAAAGGAAGATAAGAAATGATGAATCAACCTCTGATTGATTGACCACTCACTTCTTTCATTCACAAGACATAATGTGATCATAAACGGAGCCTTGCTTTAATCATGCTGTCAATCCCAAATGAACAAACTCAATTATCGTATCATCTTGTTAATAAACGCTGTTAATTTGACGAGAACCTTCCTGGATTCTTTTCAGCTACTCCTACCTCAAATGATAGAAATGCATTCATCCATCCATCCATCCATCTTCTCCCGCTTATCCGTGGTCGGGTCGCGGAGGTAGCAGTTCCAGCAGAGAGCCCCAAACTTTCCTTTCCCTGGCCACATCAACCAGCTCTGACTGGGGGATTCCATATCCCTGAAGGCCGCCTTCTTCAGTCGGATGGCTTTCCTGACCACCGGTGTCCACCAGGAGGTTCGAGGGTTACCGCCCCTTGAGGCACCTAAGACCTTGAGACCACAGCTCCCCGCCGCGGCTTCGGCAATAGAGGCTTTGAACACCGCCCACTCTGGTTCAATGTCCCGCCGGAGGTGTGAGTTGAAGGCCTCCTGAACTTGGGCCTCCTCCAGACGTTCCCAGTTCACCCGGACTACACGTTTGGGCTTACCAGGTCTGTCCAGAGGCTTCCCCCGCCACTCGACCCAACTCACCACCAGATGGTGATCAGTTGACAGCTCTGCCCCTCTCTTTACCCGAGTGTCCAAAACATACGGCCTCAGGTCCGATGATACGATAACGAAATCGATCATGGACCTTCTGCCTAGGGTGCTCTGGTACCACGTACACTTATGAGCATCCTTATGTTCGAACATGGTGTTTATTATGGCCAATCCATGACTAGCACAGAAGTCCAGTAACAAACCACCATTCCGGTTCAGATCAGGGGGGCCGTTCCTCCCAATCACGCCCCTCCAAGTGTCACCTTCATTGCCCACATGTGCGTTGAAGTCTCCCAGCAAGATTAAAGAGTCCCCTTCAGGAGCCCCATACAGGACTCTTTTCAGGGTCTCCAAGAAGGCCGGATACTCTGAACTGCTGTTTGGTGCATAAGCACACACAACAGTCAGAGTTTTCCCCCCCATAACGCGCAGGCGTAGGGAGGCGACCCTCTCGTCCACTGGGGTAAACTCCAACAACGAAGCACCCAACCGGGGGCTTGTGAGTATCCCCACACCCGCCCGGCGCCTCACACCTTGAGCAACTCCGGAGAAGAATAGAGTCCAACCCCTATCCAGAAGAAAGGTTCCAGAGCCGACGCTGTGCGTAGAGGTGAGCCCAACCAGATCCAACTGGTAACGCTCCACCTCCCGCACAAGCTCCAGCTCCTTCCCCCCCAGAGAGGTGACGTTCCACGTCCCCAAAGCCAGTTTCTGTCACCCGGGTCTGGTCTGTCGAGACCCTCTGCTTTCACTGCCACCCTTCTGGCAGCGCACCCGACCCCATGGCTGTTTCCACGCTCGCCGACGAGGCCTCCTTCTGGGCCTGGCTCCAAAGGGGACCCCGGGCTTCCTCCTGGCCGGGTCTCCTCACTTCTTGTGTCGTCTTTCATGAGGTCTTTGAACCAATCTTAGTCTGGCCCCTTGCCTGAGACCAATTTTCCATGGGAGACCCTACCAGGAACACAAGGTTCCAGACAACACAGCCCCCAGGTTCATCAGGGCACACAAACCTCTCGACCACTGTAAGGTGCTGGTTCTTCAGAGATAGAAACGCAACACTAGTAAAAGGGATTGTTAATGCAGTGAACATATCCCACATAATCCCTGTAAACGCTGAACTGTACATAACAAATCCAGGCTAAATTTGCAGGAGAGCTAGTTCATGTTAGCTGTTAGCATAGCACGGTTCTGCTTGGATAATTAATGAAGCTAACAGCTAACGTCACCTAATGCTTATTTATTGCAAGTAAGGAAGTTATTGTACATGAGTTTTGGTCTTAATATGCTCTGCTCAATATGGGCCTAATAAGGCAGTAGCACCAAAGGAATAGTAATTCTCCCATAATAACACTTAACACATATGATCTATTCTTATGTAACAAGAGATGAAACTAAGTGTTAATTGTCTCTAAATAACTAAAAATTAGGTATTTCTATACGTGGACACAGACCCCCGTCCCCCGTCAATAAACTGAATCCACTCTCTGCACAGCTGCTCATGCATTTCATTTGAAAGACATCACAGAATCAGAATCAGAAAACCTTTATTCGTCCCACAGAGGGGACATTTGCAGTCAACGGGTGCATCAGCCCATATGCCGCAAATTGTTGTTTCTTACACGACCAGAGGTGCTAAACTTTAAAACGTGACTATAGGTCATAATAAGCTGTTGAACAATCGACCTATTTGGTCGTATGAGTTGGGGGACTTGTTGTAATGTCTATGCTCTACAACAGTATACCTAATCAAAAACAAAGGAACCAGGAAGAGGAATGAAACGCTGCATGTGTTCGGCCTCTT
>CM062273.1:1357039-1439539 GCA_031216635.1 Dissostichus eleginoides
TTCTCCGGGTCCCGGATCGAGCGGATCACATCTGAGGAAGAGCAGCAGTTACATACTCTGTGGTCCCAACATGAATGTATGTATGAATGAATGAATGAATGAATGAATGAGTGTGTGTGTGTGTGTGTGTGTGTGTGTGTGTGTGTGTGTATGTATGTGTGTGTATGTATGTGTGTGTGTATGTATGTATGTATCTATGTATGTATGTGTGTGTGTGTGTATGTGTGTGTGTATATATATATATATATATATATATATATATATATATATATATATATATATATATCTGTTTGTGTGTGTGTGTGTGTGTGTGTGTGTGTGTGTGTGTGTGTGTATGTATGTATGTAAGTGAAATATATTTATAAAGCGCTTTCCCAGACACGTGTTAAGAAGTGCTAAAAACACAATAAAAAGACAATAAAACATAGAATAATATAGAATAAAAGCACACAGTTAACCAAACACCTGCCCAAACAGGAATGTCTTTAGATGACATTTAAAAGAGTCTACAGGGTTCAGAATGGGCCACTCTGAACACCGTTTATATGAGTTACGTTCCAGTAGTACATTCATTACAAACACCCTCAACTCTATTTAGAAAATCATCTTTTGAATTATGTTTCAGCAACTTTTTTACTCCAGGACATTCATGTTACATAATTAGACACTAGCTACTTTGCAGGTATGGATTTAAAATATAAACCCATCAATAAATCATGATGTAGTATAACAGGTTACCCAGCAGCACAGCAAGTCATTGAAATAACCCCTACCTTTATGAACTGATCATTATAAGACAGAAATGTAATCTCATATGGGCCATACTGGAAAATTAGTACTTGAAGTAGCCACTGTACTTCTACTTGTGAGTATGTTTACAATGTAGTATGGCTACTTCTACTGAAGTAAAAAGTACTTCAGACACCTCAGTGATAAAACATGTGCAAGTAAACCATACTAAATAATAAAACAGCGATTTCTTGCCATATCAAATATAAAAATGCACTACAACCTCACCAAACTCCACTCAGAAAACCCTGTATTTAACGTTGCCTTCAATGACGTCACCATGTCATGACCAGCTGACCTCTTCATAACGTGGTACTTATCAGATTATATGTAAATAAAGTATTCGGGATGTTAACAGTTCATCTAACTAACTTATCTAACTTCACGCAGCAGTAATAACGAGGCCTGTTTACTCACCGTACACTTCTAACGCTTTCTCCTCCATCTTTGTAGTCTTTAGGGCTTTCCTGTCGTCGCTGAGTCCAGAGAAATGTAGCAGTTTGGAGGCGGTTAGCGACACAAGATGCAACAATGTTTCCATAGTTTATGAGAAGCCATGATCAAGAGAGACTGACAGAAGACAGGCGGTCTGATAGCGGAGGGCTCTGTCCTTCTGCTGGTTTAATGGCGGACTACAAACCAGCTAAAGGCGCATGACCGCCCCCCTGCTGTACTGGAGGGTGGACCAGAGGTCATGGGGGAAACAATGATCACTAGAATAAAAATGTTTCTCTCTCTATATATTATATATATAAATAAATAAATAAAAAACACATGAAGAGAAAATGGCTTAATATTTATCCACCTCGATGTAATGGAGGAGGATAAATAATAATATAATACATAATAATCTGTAATACAATAAATAAAAACAAACAAAGACGAAGGATCCAGTCAGCTGACCTGGGAAGATCATGTGACCCAGCTGCTGTTTTGACCGATATGGTCTAGCTGCGGCCGCGGCCAGTACACACAAGTACACGACAAGACACTACACGACACGCCCCCTACACGACACGCTCCCCTGACACGACACTACGGTGGCTGAGAGACCGTACATGGCAGATTACAAACGAATTGCAAATGTTATTGTAGCATTTTAAGCAACTATTAGGCAAATAAATTAATAACCTAGTCTTTCCGTTTGAGACACAACAGTATAACTTTCAACCCAAATCATTTTGTCAACTAAACGGTGGTTTAGTAAACTTTTTTTAATATATAAAATATAGGTATCAATGAGATAATCTATTAATTATGTTGTCTAACTGCTACACATGTATTTATACATAAATGTAGATATTTGTGAACATCTAAATATAGTTGTTAAAGGTTTTAAGATATACATAATCACATCACGGGGTCATTAAGGACCAAATTAGGAGGGCCAGTCAGGCCACTAATGAGCTCAATCATTCACATGTATTATTATTACGCTATAAATTCAGAGTACTAGGGGTCTATTACAAAACCTTTGAAGGAATCGCATCAATTAAAATAAATGTATGGCAGGTATGATCAAATGAACATAATGTCAAGATATAGCCAATAGACAATCAACATGCTTGAATATAAAGGAAGAAGAACAATAAACAGATGAACATTTAGGTGTTATGTGTAAATTGTGATAGAGCAAACCATCTTAATACATCTAGCAGTCTAAGACAGCAAACTAAGCTTCTGTAACTGCTGCTAGAACACAGTTTTACCGTGGGGTATTTCTAACAAGACCAAAAAGATATACAAGGCTTCCAAAACAGAAACCAACTCAATACAGTATTTTAATTTGCTTCAAAACGACAAAAGCACAGATAAAAACCAAATAACAATAACATAAAGGAAAAGTACTTGAAGTGGTTGCCTGTTGTAAATACCTTGGTATCTGGCTTGATGATTGTCTCTCTTTTAAACCTCAGGTCAATAATCTGCTTAGAGAGCTGAGGGTTAGGCTAGGTTTCTTTTTCAGAAACAAGTCCTGTTTCTCGCTTGAGGCCAGGAGAAGGCTCTGTGACCTTTTGACCTGTGCTGGACTATGGTGAGCTGATATATATGAATGCACCTGCCCATTACCTGATCAAGTTAGATGCCCCTATCACAGTGCGCTGAGATTTGTTACTAACTGTACGGAGGCTCAGTCATTGGTACATGTTCATCTATAAAGCCATGTTGGGTAAACTCCCATCTTATATCTGCTCTCTGATCACACGGAGAGTTGCAAGTAGCTATTGCCTGAGATCTCATGATGTGTTTTTGTTACATGTGCCAAGTGCAAGGACTTGAAACTGAGCAATTGGTTCCAATGCATGATTTTAAAGCTCGGATAGATGCTATGCAATTTGATACTGTTGGTCATTGTCGATAGGTATGTAAATGTAGCCCTGTAAATATGTTGTATGATGTCCTTTTTGTTTTCTGTTGTTTTCTGTTTTCATGTGTAACCGACGTGCTGCAGGTCTCCCTTGAAAAAGAGATCGATGATCTCAATGGGATTCACCTGGTTAAATAAAGGCTTGAAATGAAATGACATCTGATGTTAGAAATATGAATATAAGACTAACAATTATAGTATGTTTGCTAAAGGAGAATATTTGTATCTTATAAAATAATTCCTATAACATCTTCTGTATAACAAGTCCTATTTGCAATGACCTAAAAATGGTTTTCAACGCACAAGGTAACCCTTCTCTTGCGTTCGGTCATACCCCCTTCCCATACTATTTTCGGTCAAAATTGGCCGGTGTTTTGCACAGTGATATTTCTGGAACCCCTTATCCCATTTTGATGGTTGACATCTCATTTGAACAGTCAAAGCCAGAATGACAGCAGGGGTGAATTTCATTTTATAATTTTGCAATAAGTCAAAGATATGTTTACTGTATATTATAAAAATGCTTGTCATGTAGGCATACTGGAGATGGAAAGGCTTTAGTCAGTGTTGTAGCTGAGATTCTTACCGTTCCAATGATGTATGGGATGTATTAATAATAACTTGGATTTATATAGCGCCTTTCATGAGACCCAAGGTCGCTTTAAAAAGAAGAACAGGAGTAGAAACAAACATAACAAAAGGCAGTCAGACGAACAGTTAGACAGACAAAACAAAATAGATTTGGGGCCAAAGGCCTTGGCAGACAGATGGGACTTGAGGGCCCTTTTGAAGGCGTCAAGCGTGGGGATGTTGCAGATCTCCGCAGGGAGAGCGTTCCAGAGAGTGGGGGCTGCCATACTGAAGGCTCTGTCCCCGAAGGATCGCAGGTTGGTGCGGGGGGCCAGAGTCTGAAGACCGCAGGTTCCGGGGTAGGGCATGTGGGAATTGTATTGATTTGATACAAGCAAGCCAGTGTTTCATTGTGTACTTTCAACTACAGTATATGGTCCGGCAAGTTCAGCATTCACTGTGATGAATATAAAATAAGACACTGATACCGTTTTCCTCAATGAACATTTATTGAACAGAACATCATGTGGAAAATCAGAGGGGCACCATTCAAGCTGGTCTGCTTAAAAAAAATTAAAATAACTAAAAATAACCTTTTAAATTGATCCCAACAGTAAAATCAACATGATTTTAAATAAAAATGTAAGCAGCCAGGATTGACCTGCAGGAGGTTAAAGCCTATTTAAAAACTCCTCGGAATCCAAAGCTCTTCGGAATCTTTCACTGAAGTCCTTCAGCCTTTGTTGTGCTTCCTCACTCATGTTCTTGGCGAGGTCATGGGCACAAAGTTCCATCTCACTGATAAGACAAGATGGTATAAAGAAGTCATATATGTAATATTATAAATTCATATGCATCAGGGGTTGTACACTTTAATGGAAATTGTATTAGCATTCTCATGTTTCCAGTTTACCTCCAGTCATACTCGGCCTAATAGTTGCTTAAAATGCTACAATAACATTTGCAATTCGTTTTTAATCTGCCATGTACGGTCTCTCAGGCACCGTAGTGTCGTGTCAGGTGGGCGTGTCGTGTAGGGGGCGTGTCGTGTAGTGTCGTCAATTCGCTTTTAATCTGCCATGTACGGTAATGTCTCTCAGCCACCGTAGTGTCGTGTCAGGTGGGCGTGTCGTGTAGGGGGCGTGTCGTGTAGTGTACTGGCCGCGGCCGCAGCTAGACCCTTCTCGTTTTGACAGGAGGAACTGCCACCAGGGGCGCCGGAAGCAGGGGGGCCAAGGGGCCATTGGCCCCCCCACTTTACAGCCCTGCCCCACATTTCGGCAGCAGCGGATGCCGCGGAACACTGTACATCCCGTTTCAATAATTCCCCTCTACTCTAAAGTCGCATCTAAAAAGAACGCAATCTGATCTAGCTGTGTATATTTTGTTATTTTTGCAAATTGAGGAGATAAGACAATCTCATTAGCTACAGGCAGCGACAGAGGCTCATATCTTGCATTAGGTCAAATAAAGCAGGCAAACATAACAGGAAGAATATGTACATTTTAATCCAATCAAAGAGGACATTGTCACACCATTCAAATGTATTGTATGATGATTTGTTTCTTTGTTACGTTGTTCTGTGCCAGCTGTTAACCTAGATAGATGAACTTAGCTATTGATATCGCAAACATGTCAGAAGAAACAGCGCATAAGAAAATAAAATACAGTCAAACAAAACTGAACTTCAGCAACTTCAATGTCACATCCCTGACATCCACAACTCCGGAGCCTGGCCCTTCAACCATAGAACCAGCGCAGCAAGATGAACCCCAAAGCAGCAGCTCTGCGACCGCTGAGACTGTCAAAACGGCCGGCATCGTTGAACCGAAACAGGCTGGTTCCGACTGCGTGGAGGTTTGTTGTCGGGACATTGAGACGGGTAAAGCTGCACGCTAATTGTAGATAAAAAGGAGACCGCTGGATCGTTTGGGCAAAGAGAAAGGTACATCAATGCAGAATGGTACAAAAACAGAGAGTGGTTAAAGTGCCAGTGAAGTGCATTTTTTTGCGCCAAAGTGAAATGGCAGTTTCATTTCTTACATATAATTGTACCTGTTCATGGCTAAAATAATTTTTTAGGAAGTGCGAGGGACGAGATAAACATCGCAAATTTTTCAGAGTCTGAGCCTACCGCTGCTGCAGACGATAGCGGCTGTGACGTCACAAGATGGGCCCAGTTGTGATTGTAAACATGGCGGAGACTTCGAAAGTGATACTGGTGCGAGAGAAATGTGATTTTGACAGCTTTTCGGACAGGATAGATGAGGAAAGTGGCCATGGAAGTCAATTTAGTTGAGGACAATATTTTGTCATAGATCTAGAGTAGATCTACACACAGGATTGGCCATCACCTGATCATACATTCATCTGTTCATAGCATGATGCAACATTCATGTTCACATGCAGTGTTGTGCTAGTTACTGAAAACCAGTAAGTAGTTACAATTACTAGTTACTTCACTACTTACACCAAAAAGTAATGCGTTACTGTGAAAAGTAACTTCTTAGTTACTTAGAAAAGGGCACCCATTAATGCCCTTATACTGTAGCCTTCATTTCAGTACTGTTATTGCATCGGAGAATAATACAACCTGTTGATCAACTTGACATGCATTTGCATCACTGAACTCTGCTAAGCAATGTGGTCTATACAAACACAAACACAAAGATATGTTTCAAAGTGCCAATCCAGCCGCTGTTGCTTAGGTGGAGGTGGAATGGCGTCGGATGAGTCTGGGTCTGTGGTCTTAGCTACTAGCTTCGCTACTAGCTTCGTCCCAGCATGTTTTTTCTGCAGATGTTTCAACAGATTTTAATTGCTGTTTTGGGCAGTCGATAGGATCTTTGACCCGCCAAGACACAACTTACATTTAACTAAAACCTTCTTTTCTTTGTGCTCGACAAAAGTGAAATAGTGAGAATATCTCCAGGCGGAGAAACTCGACTTGAGCTCTGCCGCCGCCATGATAGTCTTGTTAGTTAACACAAACACAGTGGCGTTTATTTTTCATAAACAATCTACGAATCTACGAAACAATGACACCAGCCACTCACCTTCATCTTTTGGGAACAGAAACATCGCCACTTCGGCAGACTTCACATTACCACAGCCAGCGGCAATGCATCGCTTCCCGTGTGTTTTTCCTCCCTTTTTCGTCACTGTCGCCTCCATTGTCAGCTTTTCTCGATTGGCAATCACTTCCAGTCGACTGCGAAACACTTTCCAATCAAATACTCGCTCAAAAACGTTGGTAAATTCGACTTTGAAATAGAGACAAAATGAATGGTGGTGAATGTAAACACTTCGGCTTGGCCCATCTTCTGACGTCACGCAGTAGATCGCAAGCCACGCCCACGAAGGCGGAGGTCGACTGCGAATTTCCCAGCGGAAAATTCAAACTCGTCAAATTCGTTGCTATTCCAACATCTTTGATATGGGTTCCAATGGACAATTTTGGTCATTACTATACGTATTAGCATAAAAGATCATGCACCGTCGCACACTTCAGTGGGTCTTTAATTCTTTGCAAAACCACTAAACGAGCCTTCTGTGAAATATGCAGATTTGCTGCTGTTAAACGGCTTGTAACTTTCTCCAAATGTGGAGATGACTGCTTTGTAAATACCGGAGTTAATGACTGGAAAAAGTGCCCAAGCCTCCTTGACAGCCACGAAAAGTCTCATTTTCACAGAGTGTGTTAAAAAAAAGTGCGCTTCAGTCAAACACCAGTCAACATACAGCTTGTCAAACAAGAGCGTATTGAGCAGGAAAAAATAAGTGATGGAATGATGGAGCAACTGCGCTGTCATATGTGTGGGCTGGACCTGTATAGTTTAATTTACAGGAAAGGAGTGAGCAGAGGGTAGAGTTGTCCATTCTTGTTCTGTTTTCTGTGACTATCTTCCTCATGCTGAACACCCTCTCAGACTTTCAGTTGCGCGCGCTACTAAAGAGACGCGTTACCATGGAAACCAAACAATGGTGTAGCTGTATTGAAGTCCGAATGGAAACAGTAACATTTGGAGCGTTATGTTAGAATGAAACAGGTCGTGACTCACAAATCAGATTTAGTCAGAAATCGGGAGAAATGCGGGATAAATATGACCCCGGGAGGAAACCGGGAGAGGGCAATGAAATCGGGAGTCTCCCGCAAAAATCGGGAGGGTTGGCAAGTATGTCACATACACACGCACTTTTTGCCCCCCCCACTTCTGAAATGAATCCGGCGCCGCTGACTGCCACACTGTGGGTGTTTCTCAATGTCGAGGACGCTTGCTTGGTAGCACATGTCTTCCGAGTCACTTCCTTCAGAAGCGAGGCAAGAATCCTTCCTAGCCTCGGAAAACGAAGAATTGTGGAACAGGCTAACAGGTGTGCAGGTGTGCGTCATATGCGAGGCCACGCCTTAAATGGAGCGCGATTTCCGCCAAAGATTTGGAAATTGGTCCGTGCGCAAAGCATTGTGGGGATTTTAAGACCGCGGAGTCTACACATGTGCAGCCTCGAAATTTCTCGCTACGAAGTACGCCGGCCTCGGTAGAATTCCAAGTATGCTGGACTTTGGAACAGTCCTTCGGCAGCACTCGATGACGTAGTATGCTTGAAATAGTAGGCTCGTTTGAGATGAGCGAGACCGACGCAGACCTGCGCAATTGCGACCTTCGTCTTGCTAGTGCGTTGCATGATGGTTAGTCATTTTGTCCGACTTGCTCTGGAGGCTCGCCTACATGAGACGTTAAAATCTCGCGGGACAAAGACGCCGGCAGCCTTGAGAGCGAGGCGGAGCAGTTTCTCTCCACGGGCTGCGGAAGCGAAATGCTTGATGGGAAACGACTCGCTGGTATATTGAGCTGAGCGCTCATTGGTGGATTGGTGTTGAAACTCTCCAATTGGCTCCGCAAAAGTTTGTTGTTGTTTTGTGTCAGTTTTACGTCGCCACTTCCATTCACATTTTTCATCATTGTTCCACAATGTTTATCATCATGAAATTAATATCTATATATTTTATACTATACCTGCACTGCTTACCGTTTTCATACTTTATATACCGTAGCATATTCACACACTGTTCATACTGCTCACAGGCTGCTGTGTATATCTAGTGTATTCATACACACTGTTCATACTGCTCACAGGCTGCTGTGTGTATCTAGTGTATTCATACACACTGTTCATACTGCTCACAGGCTGCTGTGTATATCTAGTGTATTCATACACACTGTTCATACTGTTCATACTGCTCACAGGCTGCTGTGTATATCTAGTGTATTCATACCCCTCACTGTTTATTCATCATTCAATTCATTCTATATTTTATTCTGTAGATTGTGTACATTACTTTTCACTTTACTGCTTGTTGCACTCCTGGTTAGAAGCTAAACTGCATTTTGTTGTCTCAGTACCTGTAATCTGTGCAATAACAATAAAGTTGAATCTAATCTTGAGAAGGAACAAATGTATGTACTTAGTACATATCTGACATTAACGATTAAACACATTTGTGCATTCTTTATAAATGCAAACCGAGTCAAGCCGACCCCGAGAGGAGAGACACCTCTGGAGATCAGAAGAGAGAAACTTGCTCTGTCATACTGGGTCAGGCTACAAGGAAGTGGAGAGGGAAATATCACAAACAGAATACTACAGGATTGCTGGGAATATACAAAGTTCCAGGGGCGTGGGTTTGGCTGGACGAGTAAGGAGAGAACGAGGGCATATGGAGTGGAGACCATAACGTTTGCCAAAGCAAGCCCATTTAGCTGTGTTCCCCCATGGCTTTCCCCAGAAGCTAATATAGATGTGAGTATCATAGAAAGGAAAAAAGAGTGGCAAATAAATGAAGTGAGAATTAAAACGAGTATGTACCTGAACGAAAAGTATTACAATTACCTTTTATACAGATGGATCTAAGAAGCAAGAATGTGTGGGGATAGGCGTGTATATCCCAGAATTCAAAATATCAATTTCAAAACGAGTGTCAAATAACTTATCAGTTTATACAGCAGAAATACTCGCAGCAATTATTGGGCTACAATGATTTGAAGAGGTCAGACCTGATAGGGTGGTGATATGCACAGACTCACTATCTGCTTTGGAAAGTATACAGTCGACAATAACACAGAAAGGAACAGACGGGAGGAGATCATCATCACTAGACTCAGATTGGATCATACAGGATTAAACGGCACTATGTTTATAATGGGAAAAAGTTGAAGAATGCAGGGGGTGTGGAGTGAAAGAAAATGTGGAACACATCATACTACACTGCAACATGTACAAAACAGAGAGGGGAAAACTAAGAGACAGGGTCAGAGAGGCAGGAAGGGAGTGGAGCCTGATGGGGACACTGGGAACAGAAGGTGAGGGGGTAAGAGCTACCAGGAAGGGAGTGGAGCCTGATGGGGACACTGGGGACAGAAGGTGAGGGGGTAGAGCTACCAGGAAGGACATTTTTAAGTATTTGAGTGAAACAGGATTGATTGGAAGAATTGAAAACAACGTAAATACAGTGGTATAATTCCACAAGTGGTGATAGGATGATATGGTGATACACACTCTTGTACAGTAGGTGGCGGTATGCACCTTAAAGTTGTTTGCAATCCGCCAAAAACCGAGAGAAGAAGAAGAAGAAGCCGACACCGAGCTGTCCGACTTCAGGCGAGCTTTTTGAGACCTCCCTCGGCTGCAATCGGCTATTCTCGTCTACTTTCGAGGCGAGCCGCAGCTCATCTCAAACAAGCCTATCGTCTCTTGATTTAGCAGCCTTGTTTTTTTCTAACCTGTTCCTATTGGTCGGATCCAGTCAGCTGACCTGGGACATATCATGTGACCCAGCTGCTGTTTTGACAGGAGGAACTGCCACATTGTTTCTTCTTGTCCTTTAATCTCAGTTTGAGGCTCCTTCCTTCCTGACTGTCCCCACAGATGTCTCCCTAACATCGGTGTGTTTCTGAGGATGATGATGATGATGGAGGAGAGCGGCTCCACGGAGGTGTGTGTGATCCCGGAGAACCCTCACTGTGTCCGGGTGTCGGAGCTCCGGAGGGCGGACCTGGCCCCCGGAGGGTCGCTGCTCCTCGGCTGTCTGAGGGACCGGGGCCTCCTGGAGGTCCTGGACCCGGCCGACAGAGAGGCTCCCCGGCAGAGGCGTGCGGGAAATACACGGAGTGAGTCCTGGTTCAAATACACACTGTGTTGTTATTGTGACGAAAAAAAAGTTAATAAATCAGAATACCTTTATTCGTCCCACAGAGAACAAAGTCATTAGAAGCGTTAGAGAACAATGTGATCTTTGATATTTTTAATAATACTGTTAAGATGTAATGGATGTTTTCACTTCAAGAGTCACCACAGTATATGGAATGCTTTCCCGATATGTTTTAGTCCATTTGTGCGATTGAATTTGTCAAAATGTGACATTTCAGTTGACAAAATCCTATCAATGTGGACAACACAGGCAAGCTCTATGGGTATTAGTTTATAACACCAATTCAATCCTTAAAAATACGATGTCTGGAATAATGATATTTTATACACAAACAAATCACCATTTTGTCACTAAAAAAAACAACATGTATACTGGGGACACTGGGGACACTGGGGACATGACATGTCTCCAGCACTTTGCATCAGGATAACTTGTTATAAATGTTCTGAAAAACAACTTTTTCTCCTAGTTTCTGCTGGGAGGAGGAGGGGGGGGGGCGGCTGCTGGCTGTCAGCTCTCAGTTTGATCTGAAGCTTCTGGAAGCAGAAAGACCCTCAAAGATCTCCATCAGATCTGAAGTTCCTGCTGAGCGCCTGCTGAAGACCCTGAGAGAGCAAGACCCTGGTGAGTACTCACATCTGTACTTTAGTAGAAGTACTCAGATCTTGTACTTGAGTAGAAGTACTCAGATATTGTTCTTGAGTAAAAGTAGAAGTACTCAGATCTGTACTTTAGTAGAAGTACTCAGATCTTGTACTTGAGTAGAAGTAGAAGTACTCAGATATTGTACTTGAGTAAAAGTAGAAGTACTCAGATCTTGTACTTGAGTAAAAGTAGAAGTACCAGAGTGTAGGAATACTCTGTTACACTAAAAGTCCTGCATTCAAAATGTCATGAAAACAATGTTTCTGTATGTCTCTCCTTAATGTATGAATATAATAATGTGTGTTTCCAGGTGTGTGTGAGCTGCAGTCTCTCCAGGTGTTGTGTTTCTCAGCTGGCCGCAGCTGCCTGCTGCTCAACTCTGATTGGCTGCTGCAGCTGCAGTGGCTGCAGACAGACGAGCAGCCGCAGACCATCTCCTGCTGCAGAATACACACACACACTGATGACAGACACACACACTCTCCTGACAGCAACACACACTCTGCTGACAGCAACACACACTCTTCTGACGGACACACACACTCTCCTGACAGCAACACACACTCTGCTGACAGCAACACACATACTACTGACAGCAACACAAATTCTCCTGAAAGCAACACACACTCTCCTGACAGCAACACACACTCTCCTGACAGCAACACACACTCTGCTGACAGCAACACACATACTACTGACAGCAACACAAACTCTCCTGAAAGCAACACACACTCTCCTGACAGCAACACACACTCTCCTGAAAGCAACACACACTCTCCTGATGGCAACACAAACTCTCCGGATGGCCACACACACTCTTCTGAAGGACACACACACTCTTCTGTGCACCGCTGTGTGTGTGTGGTCAGAGAGACTCTGTTCAGCCTCAGCTCCTCCGGACTCATCTGTATCCTCTCAGTCTTAAACTAATGTGGTTAGAATCAAGTTCATATCAGATATTACTGTTCTGTAGATACTTCTATCCTCTTAGGACATCAAATCATCTTTTAAAGTAGTGAATTAGGTATAACCTGGTATTTATAAAACTAAACAAATAACGCTGAGTAGTTGGGGAACTACCGTATTGACCCGAATATAAGACAGGGTTTTTTTCCTAGAAAGAAATCTGAAAAAGAGGGTCGTCTTATATTCTGGGTCTAGACTTTTCGATGTAATTACACAGTCACAACAACAGATGGCGCCAAACGAGTCTTAAAGTACGGAAACAGTTCACAGCAACAGGAGAGAGAGATGGAGAGACAGAGACCAACTCCAACACAGTGGATCCAAAGTAGGCGAGTTAATAAGCAAGAGAGGAGAAGTTACGATGCCAATTTTAAGATAATGGTGATCAACGAAATCATCAAACAACTGTCGTTACTGAGTGTAAGGTTAGAAGATGGTGTTTCTGAGTGTAAGGTTAGAAGATGGTGTTTCTGAGTGTAAGGTTAGAAGATGGTGTTTCTGAGTGTAAGGTTAGAAGATGGTGTTTCTGAGTGTAAGGTTAGAAGATGGTGTTTCTGAGTGTAAGGTTAGAAGATGGTGTTACTGAGTGTAAGGTTAGAAGATGGTGTTACTGAGTGTAAGGTTAGAAGATGGTGTTTCTGAGTGATGTTAGAAGATGGTGTTACTGAGTGTAAGGTTAGAAGATGGTGTTACTGAGTGTAAGGTTAGAAGATGGTGTTTCTGAGTGTAAGGTTAGAAGATGGTGTTACTGAGTGTAAAGTTAGAAGATGGTGTTACTGAGTGTAAGGTTAGAAGATGGTGTTACTGAGTGTAAGGTTAGAAGATGGTGTTACTGAGTGTAAGGTTAGAAGATGGTGTTTCTGAGTGTAAGGTTAGAAGATGGTGTTTCTGAGTGATGTTAGAAGATGGCGTTACTGAGTGTAAGGTTAGAAGATGGTGTTTCTGAGTGTAAGGTTAGAAGATGGTGTTTCTGAGTGTAAGGTTAGAAGATGGTGTTTCTGAGTGTAAGGTTAGAAGATGGTGTTTCTGAGTGTAAGGTTAGAAGATGGTGTTACTGAGTGTAAGGTTAGAAGATGGTGTTTCTGAGTGTAAGGTTAGAAGATGGTGTTTCTGAGTGATGTTAGAAGATGGTGTTTCTGAGTGTAAGGTTAGAAGATGGTGTTTCTGAGTGATGTTAGAAGATGGTGTTTCTGAGTGTAAGGTTAGAAGATGGTGTTTCTGAGTGTAAGGTTAGAAGATGGTGTTTCTGAGTGTAAGGTTAGAAGATGGTGTTTCTGAGTGTAAGGTTAGAAGATGGCGTTACTGAGTGTAAGGTTAGAAGATGGTGTTTCTGAGTGAT
Organism: Dissostichus eleginoides; assembly: GCA_031216635.1. NCBI lineage: Eukaryota > Metazoa > Chordata > Actinopteri > Perciformes > Nototheniidae > Dissostichus > Dissostichus eleginoides. The sequence continues at coordinate 1,370,927 of CM062273.1, forward strand.
GTTAGAAGATGGTGTTTCTGAGTGTAAGGTTAGAAGATGGTGTTTCTGAGTGTAAGGTTAGAAGATGGTGTTTCTGAGTGTAAGGTTAGAAGATGGTGTTTCTGAGTGTAAGGTTAGAAGATGGTGTTTCTGAGTGTAAGGTTAGAAGATGGTGTTTCTGAGTGTAAGGTTAGAAGATGGTGTTTCTGAGTGTAAGGTTAGAAGATGGTGTTACTGAGTGTAAGGTTAGAAAATGGTGTTTCTGAGTGTAAGGTTAGAAGATGGTGTTTCTGAGTGATGTTAGAAGATGGCGAGCCCAAAAAGACCGCCTTATGTAAACAGTCAGAGCACTCCGCAAAGGGGCCGTGAAAAATATATTTTTTCGAAAATGAGTCTTGAAAAAGAGGGGTCAATACGGTAACTCTATTAATGAACTATCTCATTAAATAACACAATTACTAGCTAACTCACTAACTCCCTCAGTGGACAGATCTGATCTCACCTGATGATCTCTGATTTGAGATCAGTGTGTTCTTCAACCTCTGACCCCAGCTGTAAGATCAGTGTGTTCTTTAAACTGACCCCAGCTGTAAGATCAGTGTGTTCTGTAACCTCTGACCCCAGCTGTAAGATCAGTGTGTTCTGTAACCTCTGATCCCAGCTGTAAGATCAGTGTGTTCTTTGACCTCTGACCCCAGCTGTAAGATCAGTGTGTTCTGTTACCTCTGACCCCAGCTGTAAGATCAGTGTGTTCTGTAACCTCTGACCCCAGCTGTAAGATCAGTGTGTTCTTTAACCTCTGACCCCAGCTGTAAGATCAGTGTGTTCTGTAACCTCTGACCCAGCTGTAAGATCAGTGTGTTCTGTAACCTCTGACCCCAGCTGTAAGATCAGTGTGTTCTTTAACCTCTGACCCCAGCTGTAAGATCAGTGTGTTCTGTAACCTCTGACCCCAGCTGTAAGATCAGTGTGTTCTTTAACCTCTGACCCCAGCTGTAAGATCAGTGTGTTCTTTAACCTCTGACCCCAGCTGTAAGATCAGTGTGTTCTGTAACCTCTGACCCCAGCTGTAAGATCAGTGTGTTCTTTAACCTCTGACCCCAGCTGTAAGATCAGTGTGTTCTGTAACCTTTGACCCCAGCTGTAAGATCAGTGTGTTCTGTAACCTCTGACCCCAGCTGTAAGATCAGTGTGTTCTTTAACCTCTGACCCCAGCTGTGTGTAGCCTCAGTGATGGCCGCCTGCTGGCCTCCATCGACCTCCCTCTCTACCTGTCTGCTGCTCAGCCAGAAGAGGAGCTGCTCTCCTCCTCTTCCTCCTCCTGCATCTCCTCCTCTTCCTCCTTCTGCCTCCTGCAGCTGTCGGCTGATCTGAGCACAGCTGTGGCCGTCACTGAGAGCCACAGCGCCGCCGCCGTGCCCCTGGACCACTACTTCAGGTAACTCGGGAGAAGCGGGAAGTATTTTATGGGTTTAAGAGATAAGATAGGACTTTCAGGTAACCCCGCCGGGGGAGAAATGGGAAGTATTAAAGGTTTCCTATCATGCAAAATGCACTTTGTGATGTGTTCTCTACATCAACATGTGTCCCCGGTGTGTCAGGAGACTCACAAAGTGATGTGTTCTCTACATCACCGTGTGTCCCCGGTGTGTCCCCGGTGTGTCCCCGGTGTGTCAGGAGACTCACAAAGTGATGTGTTCTCTACATCACCACGTGTCCCCAGTGTGTCAGGAGACTCACAAAGTGATGTGTCTTCTCTACATCACCACGTGTCCCCGGTGTGTCAGGAGACTCACAAAGTGATGTGTTCTCTACATCACCACGTGTCCCCGGTGTGTCAGGAGACTCACAAAGTGATGTCTTCTCTAAATCACCATGTGTCCCCGGTGTGTCACCGGTGTGTCAGGAGACTCACAGTGTCAGAAAATAAACCCCTCTCTCTTTTCCTCCGTACCCACATCTCTAAAAACGGGGGATCAACGGAGCTGATCCAGATTTGCTGCGTCATGACGACATTACTAAAATGTGGGCGGGCTTTACACCCACGGGCCAATCAGAAACGTTGCTGTCAGAAACAATGAGACGTGTTCTGGAAGTAATATGATCTGTGTTTACATTAGCATCGCTAACACTCAGAGCTAACCTGTACTGGAGAGAGTATGTGTAAAGCAGCTACTTCAGGTAACCCCGCAGCGGGAGAAACGGGAAATATTTAATGAGTTTTTGCCAGACATATGGAGAATAGATAGTAATGCCCGTTTTCCACCAAACCAGTTCCAGTTCTAGCTCCGAGCTTAGTTTTTCGATTTGAACTCCTATGTAACACTTGCACTTCTATTGGATAACGCTCCAACACATTGTACGTGATAGGCTAAGGGGCGACACGTCTCTTATAAATATCCCCCATCCCCATAAGTGGATGTGTTTCAGTCTGAAATTACGCTGGTATAAAATAGGTGATCACTGAACCAAACCTCTGTGTTGCAGTCTGTTCCCGGACCACCTGCTGTGTGCCCTCCCCCCCTCCCGACCCCCCCTGAGGCCCCTGATGCAGGTGGACCAGGACTCCCTGTGGAGCTCCAGCTGCAGCCTCTCTTCCCTCGGATCCACCTTCAGCACCGACCGGTAAACACACACACACACACACACACACACACACACACACACACACACACACACACTTTACTCCACACACACACACACACAAGACCCCCGAGATCAGAACAGCACAGGATCTATTTTCAGGCATGATTCAAGACTCAGAATCAGATGTCCTTTAGTGGTCCAACATCAGGGACACTTACAGCGGCAAAGGGACAGATGAGGAGGCACAATATAGTATAAGTAAATGTTAAAGGGCCTTATCCTGCTTCTCCTGTAGGTTCTATAGGTTCGATGTAAAAGGTCTGCAAACGGCCTGAAACGCCTCCATTGGACTCCTTTGTTTACTTTCAGAACATAGCGACATCACTACAGAACACTCACGCTCCTATTGGCTAGTTCTCCAACACATTGTACGTGATAGGCTAAGGGGCGGGACATCTCTAAGCCGTTGACCAATCACACAACAGAGCGGGCCAGCTAACCAATCAGAGCAGACAATAAAACATATCTAATCCGTTGCCTGTGTTTCTTTGCCTTTTTATATCAAAATAACTGAAAGTATTTTGGGTTAAGGATTGTTTTCTGGAACATTTTTGAAGATGTCGAATGGGCTTTGGATATTGTTGGGGCTTTTTAAACTTCATTTCTGGACATCTTGTAGACTTAATTATTCAAGAAAAATAATATGTGTATATTTAACAAACATAATGGTACATTAGCAGCCATAGACTTTACAACTATTTCAGGGTAGGTGATGGACTTTTGTAAAATGTACTCAGTTTTTTCTTTTAATTGACCTTTAACCCTCTCTATCGTCTCCCTATTAGCTCCTGGGAAGCTCGTCTGTCTTCCATGTACAGCAGGGCCAAGCCTCCTCCCTCCTCCTCCTCCTCTTCCTCCTCCTCTCCCTCCCCCTGGTCCTCCTCCCTCCCCCACCTGTACTCCCAGTCCTCCTCCTCTCACAGCAGGGTGCCTCTCGGCGGGGCGACCGTCTCCTTCTCCGTCCCAGAATCCTCGGCTCCGTCGCTGCTCACCGTCACGGAGTTCTCCGCCCAGCTGACCTTCGTCTCGCCCGGCAACACGGAGACCACCGTTGCATTGTGGGAAATGGAGTCCGGGAAAGTGACGCAACACCGTGCGGAGGGGGAGGCGGCTCCGGTGCAACGATGTGGAGAGAGGCAGCACCGCCTGCTGCTGAAGGGTGAGCCAGCAACTCTGTTTGAACAGGACTCAACAACATTTGTACAGCGCATTTCAAGGGACCCAAGGCTGAATGAACAAACAAACAAACAAACAAACAAACAAACAAAAGGGCAAATAATAAGGTAAACAAAAATAACTCCTATATATAAAAACACGACTCATCATCCTCTCTTCTCCCCGCAGACTCTGGTGTGTTTCAGGTCTTGTTCTCGGTGTCTCAGGAGGACTTGCTAAGCAGGCTGATGTTGTTCGGCAGCGCAGCCACGGTGGACGCAGTTTGTCACCTGAACAGCTGGGGGCGCTGTTCCATCCCCATCCACTCCCTGCAGGTGGGGAGACGCAACAAACACACGAGAGGAAACTCTCTTAATGTTATAAACTATAAGATGCAGTTTGTTTTAAAGCTGTGTTGTTGTTGTTGTTGTTGTTCTGCAGGCGGGACTGAAGAACCGTCAGCTGGACACGGTGGATTTCTACCTGAAGAGCAAAGAGAACATCCTGAACCCCGAGAACGATCAACCCCCCCCACAGAGCCTCACACACAGTAAGCACACACACCTCACACACTCATAAAGGAACTACAGCACGGTCACATGACTTCACGTCACCACCGCTAAGCTAAAGGTGGCTAATGTTGGGCTATAAAGGAACTACAGCACGGTCACATGACTTCACGTCACCACGCTAAGCTAAAGGCGGCTAATGTTGGGCGTTGGTGACGTTTAGTCGTCTCATTTAGACTCTTGTTCGCAACCTCTGTTTTTAAATCCACCAGTGGGGTATTTACTGACGTATTTTATGTCGTGGAACAAAACGTTAAAATCTCTTCAGCTTGTGTTCACCACAGACATTATTTCAGGATAACAATCACAAGCACATTCAGAAAACCTTTGACTTCCAGACCCGGAGAAAGGGATAGCTCACTAATTTCTTGGTGTGTGTGTGTGTGTGTGTGTGTGTGTGTGTGTGTGTGTGTTTGTGTGTGTGTGTGTGTGTGTGTGTGTGTGTGTGCAGGTTTCCAGGAGCTGTGCTCAGCGTTGGATCTGCTCTGCTCGGCGGTCAGAGAGTCGAACAGCGAGGCTCAGAGTCGTCAGTTTTCCGAGCAGCTGCTGAACATCACGCTGAGCTTCATCAACAGACAGATCCGCTCAGTGCTGACCAACACACAGCGTGAGACACACACACACACACACACACACGTATCCTTTTATACTTATGGAAAGATTGGAAGTATTTAGGCTAGTGTTGCGTTTCTATAATTTGAGGTAGGAGTAGCCGAAAAGAATCCAGGAAGCTTCTCGTCAAGTTAACAGAATTTATTAATAAGATGATACGATAAGTCTGCAAAAGTACTCGGCCGAGGTCTTCTCCTATTTCACTGATCCACAGCCCACACCATGCAGTTATCTGTCTCTCAGATTCACAGGAAGAAGCCTCGATCTCTTGTTTACATCACATTTGATAATCTCTGTAGAAGTCTAAAGTCTTCTCCCATTGGTTGGCGGGTAGGGGCCAGGTTCTATGGGCCACGCCTCTTAGCGCTTGCTGCTCCATTCAGACCTTCTGTCGCCCTCTAGTGGCGTAACCAAACAACATTCTTTCATAACATATTATCTGGCCAGACAAATGACCCAATAAACACATATAGTGATGTATTGATTATTCTCACATTAGAAGCAACGTAAAATGGACAGGAATTGAAGAGCTGTTGTTCTGTGTCTGCAGACGAGGATCTGAGCGTGCAGGTGGAGGTCCTGGATCGCTACGTCACGGAGCTCAGGAGCTACATGAAGAGGTTCCCCTGGCCTGTAGGGGGCGACACCTGCAGCACAAACTCTGCTGAGGCTGCCCCCCTGCAGGAGGAAGAGGAGGAGAGGGAGGAAGAGGAGGACGAGTGGGAGAATCTGCAGACGGAGGTGACTGCTCCTCATCAAACACTGACACTTTGTTTTCATGTTCTTATTGAGCGAGAAAATGGTGATATGTGAGCAACGGAGCATTCTGAGATAATCGTGGATTATTTGAGGGTTTTGCGGTTTTGATTGATTCTAAATAATATACATAATAACACAGCAGGGCCCGAGACAGTCTGTTTTCATTTGATCTCAAATAAAAGTGAGTGTTGGCCTTCAGAATATCAAATTATTTTCACTTATATCAATAATAAATACAGCGTTGAAGCTTGTAAAAGTACGATGACAAGTGGCGAATGGAGTACTACATTACGATTGGATGTGTGTGTGTGTTTCCTTGTAAAATACATACACTCAAGCACACTTACACACTCACCGACTTTCCCTCATCCGAGTAAAATAAATATCCTCGTCCTCGATGCTACTAGCAACAGCAACAAGCTGCTGATTTCGTTAAAGCAGGTCACAATTATCTCTGAAAGTAACCGTGTGTGTGTGTGTGTGTGTGTGTGTGTGTGTTGCAGGAAGTGGTGCGGCGCTCCATCCTGACCAATCAGATACCTCGGGCTCAGGCGGTGCTGAGGGGGCGGGGCCTGAAGGAGCAGCGTCTGTCTGCTCTGAGGAGGCGGGGCCTACAGGAGGTGTTCACCTGTCTGCAGCACAGAGACCTGCACACTGCCAACACTCTGCTCACTAACATGGTGAGGACCTGGCAGCCTATCAGATCCCTGCTTTCATGCTACCTGTGCATGCTAAACCTGTGCATGCTAAATATGCTTAAAGCAGGCGTGATCAATGCTAACATCTAGATCAGTGTTTCCTTAAACTGTTTCAGACCAAGGACCACTTAGCCAATCAAAAATGTAGTAGTCTTTAGCATTTAGTACGACACAAACCTCCGCTGTGGATTTTCAAAACTCAACATTAAACTCAAGTTAATTATTTACACTGTTCCATTTATCTAGCATTGTTTACGTACTCATTGACTGCGTGTCTCTGTTGCTCCTATACTAGTCATTTTTAAACTATTTCAGAAACACTTTGAATTTATTATTTATTTATTTCAAATGTGAAATTTCCCCACACGTTGAGAAACACTGATCTACATCAGGGGTGTCGAGCTCATTTCATGTGGCCCGCAAGGGCTCTGAAAGATTATAATACGTTTATTATAACGTTACATGCCGCTTTACAAAAGCACGTTGACCATAAACTACATGTCCCACAATGCATCTCATTTTGTGACATTCTCACTGAAGAGACTTGCAATCATTCGCCCTAAACTTCTGCTTTCAGACATAGTTAATTATGAAGTTATTACCCTATCCCATAATAATCCACTGCAGAGGCAATAATGTCATATAATACATTATTATATATGTATATTTATATATTCTTAAAGTTCCAACCGGCCCTTTGAGTGCCACCTTAATGCTGATGTGGCCCACGATGAAATTGAGTTTGACCCCCTGATCTAGAGGATACTTTAATAAAGTGAAATCTGAAAGTGTCTGATGGTGCGTTCAGGGCTTCAGCGTAAAGCAGCAACTCCGCAGTATCTGCCTCTTCACCGACGACTACGACCTGCGGGACTTCGTGGTGAGTTCAAACACACTGCCTTTATTCAAACCAAATGTCTTATTATGCTCAGTTGATAGATGTTGACGAGAGTTTGAGGCGATTGGTTAACAGTTCATTACAATGTTTGAGGCCTGTGATTGATGAAAGATGTTAACAAGGTTTTTTTACAGCCTGTGATTGGTCGACAGTTAATTGAAAGAGGTAATACCTGTGATTGGTTAACGAGAGTTTGAGGCCTCTGATTGGTTCAAAGATGTTCATTAATGAAGCTTTGTGGCTAGTGATCGGCTGACAATCAATTACAATGTTTGAGACCTTTGATCGATCAATGATGTTAACGAGAGTTTGAGGCCTGTGATTGGTTTAAAGTTAATTACAATGTTTGAGGACTTTGATTGTTTACAAATGTGATCAAGGCTTAGATCTTTACAGATGTTAATTAATGAAGCTTTGAAGCTAGTGATAGGTTGACAGATGTTAACCAGAGCTCCTGATTGGTTCCTGTGCAGGTGGAGGAGCTGTCAGGGCGCAGGTTCCTCCCTGAGGAGGAGGTGCAGAGCGTGGAGTTCATGAAGGAGATGGAGAGGCTGGGGTCCCTGCCTGCTGCCCGCTCTGCAGAAACACCTTCACACAGGTACACATACTGCAAATACCTTCATCTTCATTAAACAACATAGTTACAAGACAAGCCATGTGTAAACAAACAAACATGTGTAAACAAACAAACAACAGGCGGTTACCAACATAAATATGACTCATTTGAGTGTTTTTCAAAATAAAAGCCCCATGCAGTTACTGTTTCCTTCCAAGGAGCTCTACCCCTTTTTCTCTAAATTACATCCAGATGTGTTTATCCACATGTAATCATAGCTAGGTCAAATCTCTGTGTCTCCCCTCTCCTCCTCCCTCTCAGGGGGGTGCAGATGGTGCTCAGGGAGGGGGGTGTTGGGGAGGAGGTTCTGCAGGAGCTACTGTTACAGAGGAGGGAGGAGGAAGAGGAAGAGGGAGGGGGCCTCTGGAAGACCCTCAGGCTGGACTGGGTCAGGAACTGGGACCAGAGCTGCAGGACGGCTGTGCTGCTGTCCAGACTGCCTCACACAGGTACAGGTTAACTGGATACATGCGAATAATGAACTGTATTTAACGTATTCATTAAAGACCCAATCAGCTCTCAGGAAGATATTACCAATCATTTCAACTTTTTATAAGCTTTTTTACTTTCCTTCAGAGATTCCTAATGGCATAAAAAGACAGATTGTTTAACAGATTTCTTGTTTTCTGCATCAGAGGTGACTTCCTGTGAGGCGGCGTTGTTGTGGCGTTACCTGACGTCCCTCCACGACCAGCGCCGGATCATCGACTGGATCCAGAACGAGGAAGTGAACCCAGAACTGGTGAACAATAACACATCCTGTAGCTTCTTCCTGAGGGAGAAGATCCTCGACCTACTGGCCAGGTACTCTTTAAAGTAGAGACACTACATACTGATATACACCTGAACATCAGCAGGAGAGGACTCTTTAAAGTAGAGACACTACATACTGATATACACCTGAACATCAGCAGGAGAGGACTCTTTAAAGTAGAGACACTACATACTGATATACACCTGAACATCAGCAGGAGAGGACTCTTTAAAGTAGAGACACTACATACTGATATACACCTGAACATCAGCAGGAGAGGACTCTTTAAACTCCCTCTCTTAGTGTGTGTGTGTGTGTGTGTGTGTGTGTGTGTGTGTGTGTGTGTGTGTGTGTGTGTGTGTGTGTGTGTGTGTGGTGTGTGTGTGTGTGTGTGTGTGTGTGTGTGTGTGTGTGTGTGTGTGTGTGTGTGTGTGTGTGTGTGTGTGTGTGTGTGTGTGTGTGTGTGTGTGTGTGTGTGTGTGTGTCCGTGTGTGTGTCCTCAGGAGGGGGGTGTTGGTGCAGGATGAGCTGTGTGACCTCCAGCTGCTCCTGTGGAGACTCTCTCAGGGAGGGGGGGTGATGTCAGGTTCCCCCTCCCTCCCTCAGTACCGCTCTCCTCTGGGTCTGGACCTCCACAGCCTCTTCATCTCTTTCTGCGTGAAGCACAGCCTTCACTTCCTGCTCTACAGCTACCTGCAGCACCACAGGTGAGAAACTACGGGAGGGGAGCAGGGACACAATCAGAGGGCGTCAGTTCTGTTTGGTTCCATATGACTCTGATTGGTTTTTAGGCAAATAAAGTACACATACAGTATCTTCTTGTGTGTGAATGTCTGCTGATGACCTGTGTTCTCCTCAGGTTGACCCCCAGGAACTGTCCCCTGCTGACCAATCAGAGCCTGTCTGAGAGCGAGCCCTGGTTTGAGATGATGGTGAAGATCCAGGAGATCAGCACCGACCTCTCAGGTACCTCCACCTGCTCCATCAGCAGGATACACCTCTCTGTTTGATACTGTCAACATATGTGGGCATTTCAAATACATGTGTGTGTGTGTGTGTGTGTCTGTGTGTGTTTCCCCTGAAAATACACACAGACAAGCCGACTTACACACTCACACACACTCACCGACTTTCGTCCGTGCTTTCCCTCATCATAAAAACATCCTCGTCCTCGATGCTACCATCAGTCACCTGAATCTCTGCCAAAAACAAGCTGCTGATTTTGATTAAGTCACAATAAGGTCACAATTATCTCTGAAAGTAACTCTGTGTGTGTGTGTGTGTGTGTGTGTGTATGTTTGTGTGTCTCTCTCTCTGTGTGTGTGTTTGTCTCTCTCTCTCTGTCTCTCTCTCTCTCTCTCTCTCTCTCTCTCTCTGTGTCTCTGTGTCTCTCTCTCTCTCTCTCTCTCTCTCTCTCTCTGTGTGTCTCTGTGTCTCTGTCTCTCTCTGTGTCTCTCTCTCTCTCAGATCCAGGCCTGGTGTTCTCTGCCTCCCTCTCCTCCTCTCAGGTGTTGTTACCTGGCTCCGGGGCCTCTCTCAGCTCTCTCCTGCTGGAGGGCCACAGTCTGCTGGCTCTGGCCTCCCTCATGTTCTCCCCCGGAGGAATCGACCAGGTAACCCCCGTCTCACCTGAGAGCCATGACCTCTGACCTCTGACCTCTTATCACCCATCAGAATTTGTAAAAGTTAATTAAACACCTATCTGAGAACGTAAATAACACAGGTAACACAAATAAAGTAGAAGATGGGTTATATATAAGGTCATCCTACATATTACAATCATACAGTCCAATATGCTTAGGAGAAAGAAAGCTTCACAAGAAAGAACAAAAGTATTAATCCCAGTTTCCTCCTATTACCTCCACCAATGGTGTCCATCTGTCTTTAAAGGTTTCCTCTGTAATCGTTTCTTTTTTCTCCATTGTATAAATATTTAGCGTTCACCTGTTGTGGTCACTTCCTGTGAGCAGGTGGTGTCTCCGGGCCGGTCGGAGAGGACGGTGGACGCTCAGCTGCTGAAGATGGCGTTGACCCCTCACCCCAAACTGAGATCAGCTCTGTTCCCCCCCGGGCCCCGAGGAGGCGGAGCCACCTCCGACGTCTCCGTCTACCACCTGCTGCAGGTAGGCTCACCTGGAGACAGACGCTCCATCCAGGAGGAGATCAAACACTAAACATCAAAGGTCTCCTATCATGCAAAAAGCACTGAACTAATCCTGATCATGCTGGCTCTGCTAACCCAACAACACATGTCCATTCTTCATGTCTCTTCTACATCAACATGTGTCCCCTCTTCTTCATGTCTCTTCTACATCAACATGTGTCCCCTCTTCTTCATGTCTCTTCTACATCAACATGTGTCCCCTCTTCTTCATGTCTCTTCTACATCAACATGTGTCCCCTCTTCTCCATGTCTCTTCTTCATCAACATGTGTACCCTCTTCTCCATGTCTCTTCTACATCAACATGTGTCCCCTCTTCTTCATGTCTCTTCTACATCAACATGTGTCCCCTCTTCTTCATGTCTCTTCTTCATCAACATGTGTCCCCTCTTCTTCATGTCTCTTCGACATCAACATGTGTCCCCTCTTCTTCATGTCTCTTCTACATCAACATGTGTCCCCTCTTCTTCATGTCTCTTCTACATCAACATGTGTCCCCTCTTCTTCATGTCTCTTCTACATCAACATGTGTCCCCTCTTCTTCATGTCTCTACTACATCAACACGTGTCCCCTCTTCTTCATGTGTCTTCTACATCAACACGTGTCCCCTCTTCTTCATGTCTCTTCTACATCAACATGTGTCCCCTCTTCTTCATGTCTCTTCTACATCAACACGTGTCCCCTCTTCTTCATGTCTCTTCTACATCAACATGTGTCCCCTCTTCTTCATGTCTCTTCTACATCAACATGTGTCCCCTCTTCTTCATGTCTCTTCTACATCAACATGTGTCCCCTCTTCTCCATGTCTCTTCTACATCAACATGTGTCCCCTCTTCTTCATGTCTCCTCTACATCAACATGTGTCCCCTCTTCCTCAGGTCTCTTCTACATCAACATGTGTCCCCTCTTCTTCATGTCTCTTCTACATCAACATGTGTCCCCTCTTCTCCATCTCTCTTCTACATCAACATGTGTCTCCTCTTCTTCATGTCTCTTCTACATCAACATGTGTCCCCTCTTCTTCATGTCTCTTCTACATCAACATGTGTCCCCTCTTCTTCATGTCTCTTCTACATCAACATGTGTCCCCTCTTCTTCATGTCTCTTCTACATCAACATGTGTCCCCTCTTCTCCATGTCTCTTCTACATCAACATGTGTCCCCTCTTCTTCATGTGTCTTCTACATCAACATGTGTCCCCTCTTCTTCATGTGTCTTCTACATCAACATGTGTCCCCTCTTCTCCATGTCTCTTCTACATCAACATGTGTCCCCTCTTCTTCATGTCTCCTCTACATCAACATGTGTCCCCTCTTCCTCATGTCTCTTCCACATCAACATGTGTCCCCTCTTCTCCATGTCTCTTCTACATCAACATGTGTCCCCTCTTCTCCATGTCTCTTCTACATCAACATGTCTCTCTTCTTCATGTCTCTTCTACATCAACATGTGTCTCCTCTTCTTCATGTCTCTTCTACATCAACATGTGTCCCTCTTCTTCATGTCTCTTCTACATCAACATGTGTCCCCTCTTCTTCATGTCTCTTCTACATCAACATGTGTCCCCTCTTCTTCATGTCTCTTCTACATCAACATGTGTCCCCTCTCCTTCATGTCTCTTCTACATCAACATGTGTCCCCTCTTCTTCATGTCTCTCTACATCAACATGTGTCCCCTCTTCCTCATGTCTCTTCTACATCAACATGTGTCCCCTCTTCTTCATGTCTCTTCTACATCAACATGTGTCCCCTCTTCTTCATGTCTCTCTACATCAACATGTGTCCCCTCTTCTCCATGTCTCTTCTACATCAACATGTGTCCCCTCTTCTCCATGTCTCTTCTACATCAACATGTGTCCCCTCTTCTTCATGTCTCTTCTACATCAACATGTGTCCCCTCTTCTTCATGTCTCTTCTACATCAACATGTGTCCCCTCTTCTTCATGTCTCTACTACATCAACACGTGTCCCCTCTTCTTCATGTGTCTTCTACATCAACACGTGTCCCCTCTTCTTCATGTCTCTTCTACATCAACACGTGTCCCCTCTTCTTCATGTCTCTTCTACATCAACACGTGTCCCCTCTTCTTCATGTCTCTTCTACATCAACATGTGTCCCCTCTTCTTCATGTCTCTTCTACATCAACACGTGTCCCCTCTTCTTCATGTCTCTTCTACATCAACATGTGTCCCCTCTTCTCCATGTCTCTTCTACATCAACATGTGTCCCCTCTTCTTCATGTCTCCTCTACATCAACATGTGTCCCCTCTTCCTCAGGTCTCTTCTACATCAACATGTGTCCCCTCTTCTTCATGTCTCTTCTACATCAACATGTGTCCCCTCTTCTCCATGTCTCTTCTACATCAACATGTGTCTCCTCTTCTTCATGTCTCTTCTACATCAACATGTGTCCCCTCTTCTTCATGTCTCTTCTACATCAACATGTGTCCCCTCTTCTTCATGTCTCTTCTACATCAACATGTGTCCCCTCTTCTTCATGTCTCTTCTACATCAACATGTGTCCCCTCTTCTCCATGTCTCTTCTACATCAACATGTGTCCCCTCTTCTTCATGTGTCTTCTACATCAACATGTGTCCCCTCTTCTTCATGTCTCTTCTACATCAACATGTGTCCCCTCTTCTCCATGTCTCTTCTACATCAACATGTGTCCCCTCTTCTTCATGTCTCCTCTACATCAACATGTGTCCCCTCTTCCTCATGTCTCTTCTACATCAACATGTGTCCCCTCTTCTCCATGTCTCTTCTACATCAACATGTGTCCCCTCTTCTCATGTCTCTTCTACATCAACATGTGTCCCTCTTCTTCATGTCTCTTCTACATCAACATGTGTCCCCTCTTCTTCATGTCTCTTCTACATCAACATGTGTCCCCTCTGTGTAAAGAGACTCTGAAAGTTTCAGGAACAAAGATTCTCTCTCTTTTTCTCCTGATCCATTTATATAAAAACCTGTCTGAAAATGAGCTGATCAGATTTTGGCCACTTTGTGATGTCATAACGATGTTTTGTCTTGTGTAACCATTAGCCAATCAGCAACCAAGGTAACCCCCCCCCCCCCCCTTATCACCTGAATCTCCTCCTAGAGCACCATTGAGTTCTTTGTAACCAAATCTCTCTCAGAGGGGCGTGGGGAGGGGCTCCTTATTTTCATCTAAAGTAACAGACAGAGAATCAGCACTTTGGAAACAGGGCTGAAACAGAGGGGATTATGGGTAATGCTGCAATGATCTGTTTGGTGTTTCAGCCAATCAGAGACAGGCTCTGGATATATCTGAGACCTGGGATATATTGATGAAGAAGAGGATAGTAGGGGACCTTTAAACTAAACAAATAGTCATGCAAACACAGAGTACAGGCCGCAGCCCTGGGATTCAGTCCTGCTCCAAAGTGTGTGTCCTCCTGTGTGTTTCAGTACTTTGTGTGTCTGTGTTGTTTTTATTTCAGGCGCTGCATCCTCTGGATCCGTGCCGGCTGTTCGGCTGGCAGGCGGCAAACACCCTGAACTCCAGCGGTGAGAGAAACAGAATTAAATCCACATTACTGCCCTGCTAGCAGCTGCTGATGGAAGAGCTGACACTCAAATGTACATTATACAGTATTTCTGATAACCCATTATTATATTTATTTCAACTCGTATATTTTCTACTTTTTAAATGTTTTTCTATTTGAGATGTTTACATTTTGGATTGTTTATTTCTAGTCTTCTCTAATGTGCAATGCCTTGTCTTTTTACGCTTGAGACGTGGTTTGAGACGTGGTTTGAGACGTGTTTTGAGACGTGGTTTGAGACGTGGTTTGAGACGTGTTTTGAGGCGTGTTTTGAGACGTGGTTTGAGACGTGGTTTGAGACGTGGTTTGAGACGTGTTTTGAGGCGTGTTTTGAGACGTGGTTTGAGACGTCAGGTGGGAGGGAGGTCCAGAGGCGGGGTGCAGAGTATATATTTTTCGAGTCGGCTTTCCCAACATATTGTAATAAAATAAGAGCATGAACATTAATGTTGGGGTGGTGTACAGGTGTATATATTAACCCCCAGGTGTGTGTGTGTGTGTCCCCCTCAGATCTGTCGGAGCTGCCTCACTTCTCCAGCTCTCACCTGGTGAGCAGCTTCGCTCTGATGGAGAATCTGGACTTCCTCTACTTCCTGCGTCATGGCCGCCCCTCCTCTGCCTTCGCCACCTTCCTGAAGCAACAGCTGAGCGGCAGCTGCGACGTCCCACTGCTGTGAGTAATCCCAGTACTAACTAAACTAAACCAGTACTAATCCCACAGGAACCAGTACTAAACCAGTACTAATCCCACTGGAACCAGTACTAATCCCACAGGAACCAGTACTAAACCAGTACTAATCCCACTGGAACCAGTACTAATCCCACTGGAACCAGTACTAAACCAGTACTAATCCCACTGGAACCAGTACTAATCCCACAGGAACCAGTACTAAACCAGTACTAATCCCACAGGAACCAGTACTAAACCAGTACTAATCCCACAGGAACCAGTACTAATCCCACTGGAACCAGTACTAATCCCACAGGAACCAGTACTAATCCCACAGGAACCAGTACTAATCCCACAGGAACCAGTACTAATCCCACAGGAACCAGTACTAATCCCACAGGAACCAGTTTCAGGACAAAACATTCTCTCACTTTTTGGGAATATAATGGAATGGAATATATTGATGAAAAACAGTATATATATAATAACAATAATGCGTTTTAATTGTGTGTGTGTGTGTGTGTGTGTGTGTGTGTGTGTGGTGTGGTGTGTGTGTGTGTGGGTGTGTGTTGTGGTTGTGTGTGTGTGTGTGTGTGTGTGTGTGTGTGTGTGTGTGTGTGTGTGTGTGTGTGTGTGTGTGTGTGTGTGTGTAGGCTGCAGCAGGCTCTCCAGCAGGTGTCCCGGTTGGCGATGCAGTGTGTGTGTGTGTCGTCGATCACCGCAGCGTGTGTGTGTTTCTACGAGCTGCTGGGAGTCTGCAGTCTGAAGCTGAGGGTCGACATCCGAGCGCTACACACTGTCCTGCAGACACACAACACACACTCTGCTACACACACACAGTCTGCTGCTACACAACACCTGCACAACCTGGGTAAACACACACACACACTGCAGACACAACAGACACTCTGCTACACACACACAGTCTGCTGCTACACAACACCTGCACAACCTGGGTAAACACACACACACTGCAGACACACAACACACTCTGCTACACACACACACTCTGCTGCTACACAACACCTGCACAACCTGGGTAAACACACACACACTGCAGACACACAACACACTCTGCTACACACACACACTCTGCTGCTACACAACACCTGCACAACCTGGGTAAACACACACACACTGCAGACACACAACACACACTCTGCTGCTACACAACACCTGCACAACTTGGGTAAACACACACACACTGCAGACACACAACACACACTCTGAATGCTCAACACACACACACAGCTCTACACACAGTATTTTAACACCATGATTTGTGCCTGAAGGTGTGCGGCTGGCGGAGGCGGAGCCTGGAGCAGCGGAGCAGCTGATTGGCTGCCTGGAAGCTGCAGTGACGGACAGCCTGGAGCAGAGAGGCGTCGCCAGGTGAGTGATGACATCATCTTTATATTTATATTACAATGTTTCTGTCATTATACATTTAAAGAACATCATTTAGACTTTTTACCTTTTTTTGGCTAAATCATAATAGCTGAAATATAGTTAACCCTGCACTTTAAATATGTGTGTGTGTTTGTGTGTGTGTGTGTGTGTGTGTGTGTGTGTAGGTCCTCCTACGAGGCGGCTCAGGATTGGTCGCTGCCGGTTCAGTTCTGTCAGCTTCACTCTCTGCCTCTCAGCTCTGTTTACGCCTCACACTGCGCACAGGACGCACACTTCATCAACTTCCTGTTGTTCGTCCAGCTGCACAACTTCCCCCCCCAGCAGGTGAACACACACACACACACACACACACACACACACATACACACACACCTCCACAACATCCTAACACACATCTGGAAAAAGTCTTGAGATCAGAGATGGCAAAAGTACACACATCCTTTACTCAAGTAGAAGTACAGATACTCGTGTTTAAAAATACTCTGGTAGAAGTAGAAGTACTGACTAAACTTCTTTACTCAAGTAAAAGTAAAGAAGTATGGGCTTTGAAATGTACTTAAGTAAAAAGTACCCATAACTAGCAGCTGTTTTAAAGAGTACCTGACCTCCCTTTAGTAAAGAGTAAAGTACTGATACCAGAAACATGTACTTAAGTACAGTAACAAAGTATTTGTACTCCACTACTTCCCACCTCTGGTTGAGAGGTCACTTCTGCACATCGTGACGCTTAAAGCATTCATCATGCAGCCCTGTCTTCTCTCTGGCTCCTCCCTCTGACCATATTTGGACCTTCTCTCCAGGTGAGGTGTCTGGCGGCTCAGTTTGGCCCCGCCCTCCAGGCGCACCTGAGCCTGGCCTTCCAGGAGCTGCAGGTGTTCAGCCAGAGGGAGGGAGGGGGGCTCAGTGGCCCCCAGGAGCAGACCCCACACAGAGAGGAGGCCCCCCACAGAGAGGAGGATCTGCTCCTGGTGCTCCTGAAGAGCCAGGAGGAGGCAGCGCCCGACAGCTTCCTGCTGAAGGAGGCGCTGGAGCAACGCTGCCCCCTGCTGGCTGTGATGGCCGCCTGCCAACAGGTAATACATTTAATACTATTTATAGCCCAACATTAGCCTCCTTTAGCTTAGCGGTGGTGACTTGAAGTCATGTGACCGTGCTGTAGTTCCTTTATAGCCCAACATTAGCCACCTTTAGCTTAGCGGTGGTGACTTGAAGTCATGTGACCGTGCTGTAGTTCCTTTATAGCCCAACATTAGCCACCTTTAGCTTAGCGGTGGTGACGTGAAGTCATGTGACCGTGCTGTAGTTCCTTTATAGCCCAACATTAGCCACCTTTAGCTTAGCGGTTGTGATGTGAAGTCATGTGACCGTGCTGTAGTTCCTTTATAGGCCAACATTAGCCACCTTTAGCTTAGCGGTGGTGACGTGAAGTCATGTGACCGTGCTGTAGTTCCTTTATAGGCCAACATTAGCCACCTTTAGCTTAGCGGTGGTGACGTGAAGTCATGTGACCGTGCTGTAGTTCCTTTATAGGCCAACATTAGCCACCTTTAGCTTAGCGGTGGTGACGTGAAGTCATGTGACCGTGCTGTAGTTCCTTTATAGCCCAACATTAGCCACCTTTAGTTTAGCGGTGGTGACGTGAAGTCATGTGACCGTGCTGTAGTTCCTTTATAGGCCAACATTAGCCACCTTTAGCTTAGCGGTGGTGATGTGAAGTCATGTGACCGTGCTGTAGTTCCTTTATAGCCCAACATTAGCCTCCTTTAGCTTAGCGGTGGTGACGTGAAGTCATGTGACCATGCTGTAGTTCCTTTATAGCCCAACGTTAGCCACCTTTAGCTTAGCGGTGGAGACGTGAAGTCATGTGACCGTGCTGTAGTTCCTTTATAGCCCAACATTAGCCACCTTTAGCTTAGCGGTGGAGACGTGAAGTCATGTGACCGTGCTGTAGTTCCTTTATAGCCCAACATTAGCCACCTTTAGCTTAGCGGTGGTGACGTGAAGTCATGTGACCGTGCTGTAGTTCCTTTATAGCCCAACATTAGCCACCTTTAGCTTAGCGGTGGTGACGTGAAGTCATGTGACCGTGCTGTGGTTCCTTTATAGCCCAACATTAGCTTCTTACTTCAGAAATCAGAAAGTGGTGTGAACATGTGGAGATTTTCCTGCTGAACTAAACGTTTGTTTGACACAGAGATTATTTTCTGCTATAATCAAAAATCCCATGGAGGAATCCCATTGGAGCAGGGAGATAGTGCCTTCAGGGACCAACACAGAAACACGTCATCCTGCTGCTCTCTGTATAATTATTTTCTCTCTTGGACCTGCAGGGGGCGGAGCTTGTTCCCTGCCTCTGTGTGTGGGTGTTGACCTCTGTCGATGATGTCACGTTCGGGGAGGCCACCTCCCACCTGGCCGACGCCCCCCCCCACCACCAGTGGACTCTGCACGACCTGTCAATCATCTGGAAGACGCTTTTGGGGCGGGGCCACGTCAGACCTCTGCTGCGAGGATTCAGTCTCTTCCAGAGGGTAAAAACAACACTAGAAACATGTGTCTTTTTGTATTAGATGTGACTATTTCTCTTTTATTTGTATTTACTTCCACATCTCGAAACATTCTCATGCTCTATTTTATCTGTTTTATTTGTTCTATGTCCTATATATATTCATGTTGCTCTGTTGGAGGAGGACTTCAGTTTTTCATTGACATATCTACACTGAAGCTAAAGTGCAAATGATAATAAAGCCTTGTAACTTGAAACTTTGAAACTGTATATTTGTATTTATTTGTTAACGTGTTGTGTGTCCCTCAGGACTGTCCTCTGGTTCTGGTGCTGCAGATGTTTGAGCTGTGCTGTGACTACAGGAACTTCTCTGAGGCCAAAGCCAAGCTGCTGGACTTCCAGAGGACCCTCATTTCTGTGAGTTCACAACACAGTGATATATATTATTATTATAAAGTATTATAAATAAAGTAATATTAAATATCCTAAATCCATCTTACAAAAGTCTTACAATCATTTTATCAATAGACACTATTTTTTGCACCCAGGGTTTTCTCACTTTTTCACTGGACCTTTTTTTTTACAATAAACTTATGGGCAGAATTGTCTCTATCCCTCAGTCACTAAGTAATTAGTCATTCCCTTTTTTGTTAATTGTAAAGTTGGTCTTTAATGTCACTCAGTGCTGAGTTAAACTGTAGGAGCTTTGGGTTAGAAAGAGCAAGGGGACGTATCATGCAAAATGCACTTTCTGATGTCTTTTATACATAAAGATGTGTCCCCGGTGTGTTGGGGAACTCACGCAGCGTCAGAAAATAAAACCCTCTCTCTTTTCCTCCGTACCCAAATCTCTCAAATCTCTAAAAACCGGGGAACAACGGAGCTGATCCAGATTTGCGTCAGATATGACGTAATATCCGAAATGTGGACCCACGGCCCTATCAGAAACGTTGCTATCAGAAACAATGCCCGACTGTTTTGGACGTAATATGGTCGGTGTTTACATTAGCATCGCTAACACTCAGAGCTAACCTGTACTGGTGGTGAGCATGTGTGTGAAGAAGCAGGAAATAAAAAGGAACTCACCTTGTGGTATAACCGGCAAGAGAGAAAGCCTTTGAGCTCCATACTGTTTCAGAAAGAATCCTTGATAATCCATGATATGGCGTTCCCATCACGGCAGAATCTCCCGCATAAGCTCCGCCCCTCTTTTTTATCATTTTTTTTTTTTAAAGCTTTATACCCCAAATCAGCCCTTTTGAAACAGGAAGTGAAATAGAGGGATATGAGGCATGGCTAGAATGGGTGATCTGTTTGGTATTTTGAGCAAAACACTTCATAGACATGTTTTTTATATATTTTTATATATCTGAGACCTATGCTATTGCCTACAAATAGCATGATAGGTGACCTTTAAAATAGAGTTATACATCTAAAAAAACATAAAAAATCTATACAAAATATGTCTTTTAATGTGAAAG
Organism: Dissostichus eleginoides; assembly: GCA_031216635.1. Taxonomy (NCBI): domain Eukaryota; kingdom Metazoa; phylum Chordata; class Actinopteri; order Perciformes; family Nototheniidae; genus Dissostichus; species Dissostichus eleginoides. The sequence goes on from CM062273.1 coordinate 1,391,414, forward strand.
AAATACTGAAGATGATAGTAAAACCTCTCTCTCTCTCTTCCCCTCTCCCTCTCTCTCTCTCCCCCCCTCCAGATGAGGAGTTTGCCCCCAGGCCCTGAGGCTCTCCTCCCCCTGCAGTGGGTGGAGAGCCAGGCCTCGGAGCTGCTGCTCTCCACGCTGCAGCGCTGCTCCTCGCAGTACGACCTGCACCGCCTGCTGCTGCTGCTCAGAGACGTCCACAAGCTGCTGAAGTCCAACGGTCAGAACATCTAATATCACTAAAACAGTGATACATATATATATATATCAAATGTAAAAAAAACATACCAAATGAAAATGTGTGTGTGAAGATAATATAAATTAAAAGATGGATTATTACATTTTCTTCTTAAAAACTCAATAGAAAAATGTAATAATAATGTTATAATAAGAATAATACGTTTTATTTGTGTATTTTCTGTATGTGTGTATGTGTGTGTGTGTGTGTGTGTGTGTGTGTGTGTGTGTGTACGTACATACATGTGTGTGTGTTTGTGTGTGTGTGTGTGTGTGTGTGCAGGTCCGGACTTCAGGAAGCTGAGTGAGCTGAGTGAGCTGCTGCAGGGGTCAGAGGTCAGCCTGCCCCCCCGCCTGCTGCAGTGCACCTCGCCCTCCGTCCAGCAGGAGGAGCTGCAGGCGGTGGTGGACGCTCTGCAGGAGGGGGGGCGATTCAGAGAGGCCCGACAGGGGGCGATGCTGGGGGGGCTGCCGACACACACACTGCTGCTCACACAGGTGTGCACACACACACACACACACACACACACACACACACACACATGCACACACACACACACACACACACACACACACACACTCTTCAAATGTTCTTTAAAGGTCTCCTATTATACTATTTGTAGGCATATATTATAGGTCTCAGATATATAAAAAACATGTCTACGAAGTGTTTTGCTCAAAATACCAAATAGATCATGCATTTTAGCCTCAAATCTATTTCAGCTGTTACTAAAGTGCTGATTCTGGGTCTGTAGCTATAAAAAAACTAAAACAGTATGGAGCTCAAACTCTTTCTCTCTCTCAGGTTTACCACAAGGTGAGTTCCTTTTTATTTCCTGCGTGTGTGTAAAGCCCGCCCACATTTTAGTAATGTCGTCATGACGCAGCAAATCTGGATCAGCTCCGTTGTTCCCCGTTTTTAGAGATGTGGGTACGGAGGAAAAGAGAGAGGGGTTTATTTCCTGACACTTTGTGAGTCTCCTGACACACCGGGGACACACCGCGGACACACCGGGGACACACCGGGGACACATATTGATGTATAAAAGACATCGGAAAGTGACTTTTGCATGATAGGAGACCTTTAAGTCTATTTTAGTGCACACAAACATCAACAAATGCAACAACAGCAACGTAAAAACTAGATCTCATGTGCGAATTTTAAATGTATTTAACATGCTTTCTCTCTCCCTCTAGCTTCTGCAGGACGTAAACTCCCAGAAGTCCAAGCGGCAGTGGAGCAGACTGGAGACGCGTGTTTCTCTCTGGAGGAAATGTCACGATCAGCTGCAGGCCGACGGCATCGACCCGGAGCCGGCGTCCCTCTTTTTCCTGTCGCAGGCGAAGAAAGATTCCGGGGGGGCGGAGCTTCTGGAGGTGCAGGAGCACTGCCTGCTGCTCCTCCTCTCCTCCCATTGGCTGTCCAGACTCCATCCGGCTCCAAGGGGCCGCCTTGAGAGCCTGGAGAAGCAGCTGTGGGCAGAGAGGGTGAGGGGGCGGGTCTTAGCCGGCGCCACAGAGAAACAGAGCGTCTTCAACCTGTCTATCACCCAGGAGACGACCTCATCATACGAGCTGATGGTGAAGGAGTTCTGCTTCTCCAACATCCCATGCATGAAGGAGGAGGAGGAGGGCCTCAGGGCGGAGGAGGGCCTCAGCACGGAGGAGGGCCTCAGGGCAGAGGAGGGTCTCAGCACGGAGGCGGGTCTGAGCAAGGTGGAGGGCCTCAGCGTGAAGGAGGGCCTCAGCAAGGTGGAGGGCCTCAGCACGGAGGAGGGCCTCAGCACGAAGGAGGGCCTCAGCATGAAGGAGGGCCTCAGCGCGAGGAGGGTCTGAGCATGGAGGAGGGCCTCAGTGTGGAGGAGGGTCTAAGAAAGGTGGAGGGCCTCAGTGCAGAGGAGAGTCTGAGCACGGAGGAGCTGCGTGAGGAGGACACGCTGAGTCCAGAAGAGAGGTGCATCCTGGGAACGCTGGTGGATCAGCTGTTGGATGAAGGCAGCATCCATGAGGCCAGCAGGGTGTGCAGGTACTTCTCTCTGCAGCACGGAGACATGAAGCTGGTGCTGCGCTGCAGGGGGATCGCCTCTGGAGACCTGAGGCCACAAACAGAGGAGGAAGAGGAGGAGGAGGAAGATCTGCAGAAGAAGATCACCAGCTGTAAGTTCGACCCTTTGATTATATATAAACATTAGGGCTTTTTCAACTTTAAAGGTCTCCTATCATGCAAAATGCACTTTTTTTGCCGCGTCATGACGACATTACTAAAATGTGGGCGGGCTTTACACCCACGGGCCAATCAGAAACGTTGCTGTCAGAAACAATGAGACGTGTTCTGGAAGTAATATGGTCTGTGTTTACATTAGCATGCTAACACTCAGAGCTAACCTGTACTGGAGAGAGTATGTGTGAAGAAGCAGGAAATCAGAAGGAACTCACCTTGTGGTAAACCTGAGAGAGAGAGAGAGTTTGAGCTCCATACTGTTTCAGAGAGAATCCTTGATGTGGTTTGGAACATGATATGGAGTTTAATCACGGCAGCATTTAGCTGAGTTTCTGCTGGGAGAATTTTTTTAAAGCTACAGACCCAGAATCAGCACTTTAGTAACAGGGCTGAAATATGTTTGGTATTTTGAGCAAAACACTTCATTGACATGTTTTTTTTATCAATTTGTTATATATCTGAGACCTATAATATATGCCTAAAATAGTATAATAGGATACTTTTAAATCCACACTTCCTCCCGCAGCGCCCTCGTTCAGCAGCCTCTCGTCCTTCGTGGTTCTCCCCCTCCCTGAAGACCAGGTGGCCGTGCAGCTGCAGAAACTGGTGGATCAGTGCCGGCACGGAAACAACTTCTGCAGACAAGTCCTCAGCCTCTACCAGCTCTCCAAGGTGAGATAAGATCAGATCAGATCAGATAAGATCAGATCAGATCAGATAAGACAAGACAGCAACAGGGTGAGAATGAAAAACAGCACAGATTCACACAGATTAAAGATAAAACTAAAATGATATACAGTTAAGTAACTTTAAAATAAGAAATGAATTAAAATGAACATAAATACATATTTGGGTCCTATATACATATTAGATATATTTACATGTATGTGTGAAAACAGTGTGTATTGATACTTGTCACAGATAAGAGATAAGATAGGACTATATTTATCCCGAAGGAAATGGTTGTGCCAGAGTTACAAAAATACAATAAACACAGCAGCATGATAATAAAACTGTACACTAACAGTGCCGTAAAAAGAGCTAATTAAATAACTACAGGAAAGATGGACAGTCACATCATTAATGTAAAATACTGTACAGTCACAAGCAGTATTTAGTATAAAAAAACATAGTGGCAGATACCGAATTGCACGTTATTATAGAACATTATATACACATATATAGCAGAGAGTGTTTTGTAATGATGGTATATATATTGCACATGGTGGTGGTACCGCCCAGATACTGGAGGGTAGTATTGGCCGGGCCCCAGGCGTTGTAGTATTCAATTAAATCTAAATTCTTTGATAAAAACTAGCATAAGACATTTTTTAAATATAAGCTGACATTCCTGTTTCAGAATGAAAGTGCATGATGTGCTGAATGATAAAACTAAAACGTCATCTCACCTCTCTAATGTCTAACCCCCCCCCCCCCCCAGGAGCTGCAGCTGTCCTTCAGGCAGATCCACAGCCAGGACCCGGGCTCGGTTCTGCAGAATCTGCTGCAGTCGGAGCAGCCGGAGCGTTTCAGGAAGGCCCGAGCGTTCATTAAGGCTCAGAGCCTATCAGCAGAGAGCGTGTCGGGGCTGCTGGCCTCCAGCCTGATGAGGGCGCTGCTCGACTCCAGCACCGAGCTGCAGCCCGGTGAGAGGGGGAACACGGAGAGCACGTTTGTCTTCTTCATCTAATATTTGTATTATATTTTATTGAATCATGTGTGTGTGTTTCTCAGAGTGTCAGGTGTTCAGGCCGGCAGAGGGGCGGGACTCCCTGCTGTCACTCATCAAACTCTGTGACGATCCAAACCTGGTGGGAGAGAAACTGCTGCTGAACCTGAGCTGTGTTCCTCTGAGAGAGCTGAGCTGCAGTGAGACACACACACACACACAACACACACAACACCACACACACACACACACACACACACACACACACACACACACACACACACACACACACACACACACACTCATGCTCTCCTGTTCTCTCCTTCAGTCGTGGAGCTTCTGATCGTGGCTCACGACTGCTTCAGCCTCACCTGCAACATGGAGGGAATCGTCCGAGTGCTACAGGCCGCCCGACACCTGAGCCACGCCCACCTGGCCCCCCGAGAGCACTACGGCCTGCTGGTGAGACACACACACACACACATACACACACATTAATAACCTCATAAATACACGATGGCCAGCCCCCCACTGTCACGAACCAAAATGTGTTTTTTATTGAACTAAGTATTGAAATAGTGTGTGTGTGTGTGCGTGTGTGTGTGTGTGTGTGTGTGTGCAGGTGCGTCTCCTCACAGGGATCGGAAGGTATAATGAGATGACGTACGTCTTCGACCTGCTGCATCAGAACCATCGCTTCGAGATGCTGCTGAGGAAGAAGATTGACACAGACAGAGGACAGGTACACACACACCACACACACACACACACACACACACACACACACACTCATAACATAAATACTTGTGTATTGTCCCGAGAAACTTTTGCTCTCTTGTCTCATTTGTCTTTATATTTTACACCAATTTCAAATGCGTCCCTCTCCATTTTTATTGTTGTTTCCATGGTGTCAAGATTAGGTCTAGATCTATTTATCAAAGTAGCCCTATTCATATGTTTGGGGTTTTCCCAAAATACGCCTCCCTTGGTGTGGAGAGGAAAAGTAGAGACACTACATACTGATATACACCTGAACATCAGCAGGAGAGGACTCTTTAAAGTAGAGACACTACATACTGATATACACCTGAACATCAGCAGGAGAGGACTCTTTAAAGTAGAGACACTACATACTGATATACACCTGAACATCAGCAGGAGAGGACTCTTTAAAGTAGAGACACTACGTACTGATATACACCTGAACATCAGCAGGAGAGGACTCTTTAAAGTAGAGACGCTACATACTGATATACACCTGAACATCAGCAGGAGAGGACTCTTTAAAGTAGAGACACTACATACTGATATACACCTGAACATCAGCAGGAGAGGACTCTTTAAAGTAGAGACACTACATACTGATATACACCTGAACATCAGCAGGAGAGGACTCTTTAAAGTAGAGACTCTACACACAGATATACACCTGAACATCAGCAGGAGAGGACTCTTTAAAGTAGAGACACTACATACTGATATACACCTGAACATCAGCAGGAGAGGACTCTTTAAAGTAGAGACACTACATACTGATATACACCTGAACATCAGCAGGAGAGGACTCTTTAAAGTAGAGACACTACATACTGATATACACCTGAACATCAGCAGGAGAGGACTCTTTAAAGCAGAGACACTACGTACTGATATACACCTGAACATCAGCAGGAGAGGACTCTTTAAAGTAGAGACACTACATACTGATATACACCTGAACATCAGCAGGAGAGGACTCTTTAAAGTAGAGACACTACGTACTGATATACACCTGAACATCAGCAGGAGAGGACTCTTTAAAGTAGAGACGCTACATACTGATATACACCTGAACATCAGCAGGAGAGGACTCTTTAAAGTAGAGACACTACATACTGATATACACTGAACATCAGCAGGAGAGGACTCTTTAAAGTAGAGACACTACATACTGATATACACCTGAACATCAGCAGGAGAGGACTCTTTAAAGTAGAGACTCTACACAGATATACACCTGAACATCAGCAGGAGAGGACTCTTTAAAGTAGAGACACTACATACTGATATACACCTGAACATCAGCAGGAGAGGACTCTTTAAAGTAGAGACACTACATACTGATATACACCTGAACATCAGCAGGAGAGGACTCTTTAAAGTAGAGACACTACATACTGATATACACCTGAACATCAGCAGGAGAGGACTCTTTAAAGCAGAGACACTACGTACTGATATACACCTGAACATCAGCAGGAGAGGACTCTTTAAAGTAGAGACACTACATACTGATATACACCTGAACATCAGCAGGAGAGGACTCTTTAAAGTAGAGACACTACATACTGATATAGGACTCTTTATGTGATCCTTGTGTTTCTGCAGAGCTCCAGCCTGAAGACGGCTCTGCTGGATTATCTGAAGCGATGCCTCCCTGCTGACAGCGAGAAACACAACATGGTGGCGCTGTGCTTCAGCATGAGGAGGGAGATCGGAGAGAACCACGAGATGGCAGCCCGAACGCAGCTGAAGATCATCGAGTCCCAGGCCTGGGGTGAGACAAAAACTAAACCAATAATATCCAATTACTCCACAAAAAGACAGAGACATCAAGTGGTCTCAGCTGAGGAGTCACAATGGGGGCGTTAGTGGTATTTCTTCTGGAAAGCGTGCACATTTGCAAACCTACAGTTCATTTGATTAGTGTATGTTAGCTGTAAGCCTGTTCGTGGCCTGCTGGGTAACATCCACACTGCAGTAGTTCAGAAACAGGATTCCTCTTCAACTTGTAAAACTGGAGCAGCAACAACCATTCAGAGTTTGTCTACATGTGAAACACAGTGAAGTCATGCTGCTGCTTGTATTTCCAGTGGTGACTCCTGAGCTGAAGAGTTCTCTGGTCAAAGTGCTGGGTCTGCTGAAGGACGCTGCAGAGAGCTTCTCCAAGGTACACCCCCCCCCCCCCCCCCCCACAGAGCACCGGGATCTTTTCATTACATTTGGAATAATAATAATAATAATAATAATAATAATAGATTACATTTGTATAGCGCCTTTCAAACAAACAAACAAACAGACAAACAGACAAGAGGGGCAAATAATAAAGTGAACATTAAATAACTAGCAGTGGGAGTGGAAGCAGGGGGCTGTGATGGGTTAGGGGTCAAAGGCCATGAAGGACAGGTGAGTTTTTAATGAGGACTTGAAGATGTCCAGGGAAGCAGCATTGCAGAAAATAAGCAAACTACTGCATTAAAGGTTAACTTCTCCTTGTAGTAACTTTGTGTGTGTGTGTGTGTGTGTGTGTGTGTGTGTGTGTGTGTGTGTGTGTGTGTGTGTGTGTGTGTGTGTGTGTGTGTGTGTGTGTGTGTGTGTGTGTGTGTGTGTGTGTGTGTGTGTGTGTGTGTGTGTGTGTGTGTTTCAGGACTCGTGTGTGCGCCAGGCGACTCGCTGCGTGCGGACAGCGAAGCTTGTGGCTCTGCAGCTTCACTTCCTGAAGAAGGACTCAGACCTGCAGCTCGTCAACCTGCAGCCTCCGGAGCTGCTGAGCGCCGTCACCGCGCTGCCGAGCTGCTACCAGGTAGTGTGTGTGTGTGTGTGTGTGCGTGTGTGTGTGTGTGTGTGTGTGTGTCAGTCAGTCAGAGGCTTGTTGTAGTTCTAGAACAAAAAGAGTCCTGCTGACAGGCCTTAAAGAGCCCCTTTTCGCTTCTCCCTCTCCTGTAGTGTGTTCTATAGGTTTTAGTGCATGTAAATGGTCTGCAAAGGCTACCATCCCTGTGTATCCCTGATGACACTGATGTTTCTCTCTTTGAAACGGATGATTCACTGCTCAAATTCTTTACAGAAATGATGAAATTACGCTTTAAAAATGTACACTAAAGACTCTTTCTAACGTGTGTGGATTACTTAGTGGATTTAAAAAAAGTACTGGTAAAAGTAGAAGTACTGACTAAACTTCTTTACTCAAGTCAAAGTAAAGAAGTATGGGCTTTGAAATGTACTTCAGTAAAAAGTACCCATAACTAGCATCTGTTTTAAAGAGTACCTGACCTCCCTTTATATTAATAGAACAATAATGTCATTGTTAGCTAATGAATGTTTCCATGCTGAACAACGGCAACATGACAACGTTTCCATTGGTCCCTCTTCTTTAGAGAAGACCAGGAAATGATGGATACACGGATCGTGTTCAAATCAATAGGCACGCAATGACTCTAAATAATAATGATCACGCCACCAAACACACATTCAGACTAAAGGAACCAGCCTGTTTGGAACATGGAAGAAGTAGAAAGTACAGGTATTTGGGTTCAACATGTAAGAAGTAGAAAGTACAGGTATTTGTGTTCAACATGTAAGAAGTAAAAAGTACAGGTATTTGGGTTCAAAATGTAAGAAGTAGAAAGTACAGGTATTTGGGTTCAAAATGTAAGAAGTCAAAGTAAAAAGTCGTCAGAAAAATAAGTAGTGGAGTAAAGTACTGATACCAGAAACATTTACTTAAGTATGTAAGAAGTAAAAGAACAGGTATTTGGGTTCAAAATGTAAGAAGTAGAAAGTTCAGGTATTTGGGTTCAAAATGTAAGAAGTCAAAGTAAAAAGTCGTCAGAAAAATAAGTAGTGGAGTAAAGTACTGATACCAGAAACATTTACTTAAGTACAGTAAGGCAGTATTTGTACTTCTCTACTTCCCACCTCTGGTCCTGATCCAGCGTCTCTGATTCATCCTGTGTTCTCCTCCCTCAGGTGTTGGTGGTGGCCGAGGCGTACGGCTACAGTCCGGACTGGCCTCACATTTTGTTCCAGAAGGTGATCCTGAGCGGAGACTTTGTTTACCTGGAGGACTTCAAACGCCTCCGCCCCCTCACCTCCGCCCTGTTCGAGGACATCTTCAAAAAGTAAGACATCGTAACGCCGTGCTCACCGCAAAGAATCAAGCGGGGACAAGATTCAAGATTCAAGGCTTTATTGTCATTTGTTCATAGCTACAGTGTAGACATGACAATGAACATCTGAGGTCACCGGCTCCTCCAACAGAGCAACATATAGGACATAAAACAGATAAAATAGTGCAAGTAAATACAAATAAAATAGAATAGAACCAGAGACTGTGACCGGAGGGAGGCTGCATGACGCATCGCTGTAAATAATACTCAGTGGACAGGGACAGAGAGAGTTAGTGTCTTTGAAACTGAATAAACAAATGGTAAAGCATACTTTCAAGCAGAGGTGGAGTCCATCAAGAACTCTGTATTACTTTGAGGTACAGTACTTGTACTTTGCATGAGTATTTCATATTTACGTCCACCGCATTCATTTGACACTTGTAGTTACTAGTTACTTTTACGTTGGAAAAGTTGCTCCAATTTAAAATGAAATACAAAAAGATAAATAAACGTGTGTGTGTGTGTGTGTGTGTGTGTGTGTGTGTGTGTGTGTGTGTGTGTGTGTGTGTGGTGTGTGTGTGGTGTGTGTGTGTGTGTGTGTGTGTGTGTGTGTGTGTGTGTGTGTGTGTGTGTGTGTGTGTGTGTGTGTGTGTGTGTGTGTGTGTGTGTGTGTGTGTGTGTGTGTGTGTGTGTGTGTGTGTGTGTTCAGGCTGGACGGGGCTCCCTGCAGTGTCTCTAATGCTCGCCGCCTGCTCTCTCACTGTGAACACGTGTTCAGCCGCTACAGACTGGCCTACCAACAGAACCTTCTGGACGTCAGCAAGGCTCTGCTGCAGGACACACACTCCTCCGGATACCTGAGGGACCGGCTGGCCAGCTGATCCAATCCCCAGCAGAACCAGCTGGAATACAGAGAGCTGCAGGGATGTGGTGTTCCTGTGCTGGTCCCTGAAGGCAGCATCTCCCTGCTCCAATGGGATTCCTCCGTGTGGTTTTTGGATTATTGCAGAAAAGAATCTCTGTGTCAAACAAACTCACACGTTTAGTTCAGCAGTGGGGAATCTACTCAGCACAGACCTTATTTCAGACTAACAACCTAAAACACATTCAGAAGACCATTGACTTCCAGACCAGGGGACAGGAAGTGGTAACATGCTGACTCATGTCAGGGTTTAGGACTCATTCCTGCACCACTGATGATTCTCTCTTTGATACGGATGATTCAAAATCTTCACAGAAATGATGAAATTACACTTTAAAAAATGTACATTAAAGACTCTTTCTAACGTGTGTGGATTACTTAGTGGATATATTTTTATGTATAATAAAATATAATTATTTCTTTAGTTGATTACAGCGGGTATTATAAGTTAGATTCTGCAAAGTGTGAAAAGTACAACCATGTAAATGATTAAATAAGAATACAGAAGATAATAATAATAGGTAATACTCAGGTCAAGTACTTCAAAACTGCACAATACTTACAGGAAATGTACTTTATTTCCAGTAACTCACAGTCTGCTGTTGGACTCTAAGTGTGTGGGTGTAGTTTTCTGTTTGTCCACTAGATGGTAGTCCAAGCTCTGTTTTCTCCTCAAGTCTTTTCTTTGATTTCCACCTGAGTGATGAACAGAGGTGGAAGAAGTACTCAGGTCTTGTACTTAAGTAAAAGTAGAAGTACTCAGGTCTTGTACTTGAGTAAAAGTAGAAGTACTCAGATCTTGTACTTGAGTAAAAGTAGAAGTACTCAGATCTTGTACTTGAGTAACAGTAGAAGTACTCAGATCTTGTACTTGAGTAACAGTAGAAGTACTCAGATCTTGTACTTGTTAGCTCAAACTAATGATGAAAGAACTGGAAACACAGACTAAAGGTAATGTGTATATATATGTAGTGACGGTGGAGGAAGAGACTGCTAAGGACAAACTCAATTCACAGTGAAATGAAAACATAGAGTATGAGTTTATCACGTGCAGGAAGATAAACAAAATGGTGAGGATAACATCGGTCCAGCTCAGGCATCAATGGTTCACTTTTTATTTGATGTTTTATTTGTTCAATGGTGGGCTACAACTTTGACATCATTAGAAATACATTAAAAACATTTTGTTTTGGTTCCAATAACAAAAAAGTCCATTCACATTCTGGGAGAATACAGTCATATATGCAATAAATGCAGCAGGGTTAATGATCCAGAAACAAATATATATATATAACAGGGAACAATTGAATGCTCAGTTAACACTAGAGTACTTAAATACCTCAACACTTTAACTTCAGTGAGGTTTTGAATGCAGGATGTTTACTGGGTTATCTTCACTCTGTGGTATTAATGTATTTATTTCAATAACTTTGTTGAGCTTGTTTTAGCTCTGTTTCTATCTCACTGAACAGAGTCCCTGGATGTGGACTGGTTCAGCTGGTAAGGCTGGTTATCAAACAAAGGGAGGAGCTGCAGACAGGAAGGGAAGTTGAAAGTTAAAGTAAGGCCAAATTCCAAACCACACCCTACCCCACTCCCACTCCGTGGTGGAGTGACACTCGCAGCTCAACGAGGCTCCTCCTGTCAGATGGAGGGAGTAAATACAGCTCTTTTAGTTTTAAACCTGATGTTTATAAGCTTCTTAGTTTTTGCAACAGTCTGTAAATATACACAACTTTATAATAAAATGCACACATTTACCTTTTTCTAGACTAAACACAGCTATACGATCCTAAGTAAAAAAAAAAAAATGAGGTTATCATGAGGTTGTTAACATCGCAATTTATCAGTGGATGTTTGCTGGAACAATTAAAGATGTTTGGAGTTTTATTTTAGTTATTCATTTTATTTTTTGTCTAAGAGATGCTGATTTGAAACCGTTGTTACATACAGTTACGGCATTTCCTGCTTCTGCCGGAGAGAGGGGAGTTTGTCCCAAGGCTTGCCGCTGTATTTACTCCCTCCATCTGACAGGAGGGAGCCTCGTTGAGCTGCGAGTGTCACTGCACGGAGTTCACTCCGTCACCGAGGGGGAGTGGATAGGGTGTGGTTTGGAATTGGGCGTAAAAAGTCAGACTGCCAGATTTTACAGCTCGACGGAGCAGGAGGAGGACAACAGGGTGAGTGTTAACACCAGTGGCGTTTTTATATGTACAAAAGTGGTGGGGCACGAACATCTTAGATGTTTATAAGCTTCCGGTTGCTGTTTTAAACACGTAAACAAATAGCTGTAGGCTATCCATGGTTCCGATAGAGAGAGGGGGGGGAGTGTCAAATGACATACTGTCGGAAGCCGTGAATGAAGAACACGGAGCAACTCTGTGAGCGCATACATTTACGTCATATTGTAATGCACCTTAATGCATGCAGGGCACCATCACAAAGCAATACTTAACAATAACAACAACTGTAATGCTTCAGCATTAAAACACCATAGACTGTAAATATAAGGAAAACACAGACACTCATCTCCGAGGTCACAATATCAATCGATCCAGCAGAGCATGCATATAGGCAAAACACAGAAGATCAACAAAATATATGACATAAAATGAACTTACCAAAGCTGAAGTAGGTCAACTTCATTCATTTTCTTTCAGTTTTACTGATTTGAATCGCTATACGCTGCTCTCTCTCGTCTCCTCTTCACAACTACACTTTTCAGCTCTGAATTATGAGATTACGTTTTGGTGGGGTGGCCAGCACTTTGCCCCACTTGTGATTTTTTTTTTTGCCGCACACATTGAATACAAAAAGTCTCTGAGCATGCGCAGTGTAGTTATTACGGCACCCATTCATTTTCTGACAGTGAGAGAGGGGCTAGATCGGGGGGTTGCCCCACATCGCTCTACAGGCTCAATAGGTACACTGTAGACACTAATTAAAAGAATGCAGACTAAAACAGCAATTTACAGATGAATCAGATGACTAAACATGATCTTAAAATATATTTTGAGATATATATTTTTTGCGTATTTTTGGAATTATTATTTTAATTACTTTCTGCTGACACTAGGTGGGGCTGTGCCCCTAATGATGAGTCACCCTGGTTAACACCAGGATCTGCTTAAAACACATTCATTATTTACTCTGTTAGACTAACATAACTTCTTTGTTAAAAATCAGCGTCCTAGAGTCCAATGAGACTTCTGCAAACTCTTTTTATTTCCTGTTTGCTGAGTCATCAGAGTTACATAGCATGTGACAGCTGCAGTCAAAATGGAGGCCTGTCTGAAGGCTGACTGATTTCATGTTTTTAACCAAGTTTAATACTATGATGGTTTGGATTGAAAAAAGTGTGTTATCATAATGTGTGGTGTGTGTGTGTGTGTGTGTGTGTGTGTGTGTGTGTGTGTGTGTGTGTGTGTGTGTGTGTGTGTGTTGTATCTCTCAGACTGGAGAAGATGAGTGATTTAAAAGATGAGGAAGAGGACACACCTTCAGTCTCCGGCTGTCTGTCTCTGAAGAGTGACCTGTCTAAAGGCTGGTATGAAGACTTCAGAAATGAACCTGGACCCTCAGACACAAAGTAAGAGTTTCTGCTGTAAACTGACCTGAAGAGGATTCAGCTTTTAGAGTAGAAGTACTCAGATCTTGTACTTGAGTAAAAGTAGAAGTACTCAGATCTTGTATTTGAGTAAAATTAGAAGTACTCAGATCTGGTACTTGTTAGCTAAAACTTGTGTGTGTGTGTGTGTGTGTGTGTGTGTGTGTGTGTGTGTGTGTGTGTGTGTGTGTGTGTGTGTGTGTGTGTGTGTGTGTGTGTGTGTGTGTGTGTGTGTGTGTGTTCAGTGTTACTGGTGTATCTCTCAGACTGGAGAAGATGAGTGGTTTAAAAGATGAGGAAGAGGAAAGACCTTCAGTCTCCGGCTGTCTGTCTCTGAAGAGTGACCTGTCTAAAGACTGGTATGAAGACTTCAGAAATGAACCTGGACCCTCAGACACAAAGTAAGAGTTTCTGCTGTAAACTGACCTGAAGAGGATTCAGCTTTTATACATCCTAATATATTAAGGATATTTCAATATGCAATTATATTATCATTGTATCTGAGGCATAAAATGGTTTTAAAGACAATAAATAATAAACTAAAAACTAAATATATCGTCCAAAACATTATTCACTACTTGGGCATGTTTCTGAAATGTATTATTAAGATGATTATTAATAATAGTGATAGCCTGGTGAGCTGGTTGTGTTTAGCAGTAGCAGATATAACAGAGTTTTGTGTGATTACATGTAGAGTCAATGCAAAGACCCAGATCTGTGCCTGGCAACACGAAGGAAGTGAAGATGTGAAATTCATGTCACCTGCGTATTCGTGCAGCGTGACACATTTCATCTTGAGTGTAAAGCTTGTGACGCTCTGCCCATTGGTGAGAATCAGCTCCACTAATGTAAAGTGCTATAAAGGATGTGTTCATCTCCACAGAGGGAAGAGGAGAAGTGCTGCCAGTCAGACCAGAACTGTACGAGGTAAGAGGCCGAGCTCATGCAGCGTTTCATTCCTCTTCCTGGTTCATTTGTTTTTGATTGGTATACTGTTGTAGAGCATAGACATTAAGCTGTTTATAAAACATTTAAGCTCTATTTTTGAATTAGATTCTCAGAGCATTTTCCTGATTCTCTCATGTTTCCTTCTCTTCCAGCAGATAGTGGTCTGCAGGAGGTTTTAGATGAACATAGGCTTAGTCTGAGGAGGAGATGTGAACGTGTGACTGAAGGAACTGATGAAAGTGAAACCCTCCTCAACAACATCTACACTGAGCTCTACATCACACAAGGCCAGAGTGAAGAGGTTAATACCCAACATGAGGTGAGGCAGCTGGAGACAGCTTCCAAGAAAGAGACCCTCCATGAAACTCCAATCAAGTGCCAGGACATCTTTAAAGCCTTACCTGACCAACAGACTCACATCAGAGCGGTCCTGACCAACGGAGTCGCTGGAGTTGGAAAAACCTTCTCAGTGCAGAAGTTCACTCTGGACTGGGCCGAGGGTTTGGAAAACCAAGATGTCAGTCTGGTGGTCCCGCTCTCCTTCAGGGAGCTGAACCTGATCAAAGGTGAGCAGTACAGTCTTCTCAGGCTGCTCCATGTTTTCCATCCAACCTTACAGAAGGTCACAGCAGAGCAGCTGGCTGTCTGTAAAGTGCTGCTCATCTTTGACGGCCTGGATGAAAGCAGACTTTCTCTGGATTTCAGAAACAATGAGGTTGTGTCTGATGTCTCACAGCAGTCCTCAGTCAACGTGCTGCTGACAAACCTCATCAGGGGGAAGCTGCTTCCCTCGGCTCTCGTCTGGATAACTTCCAGACCTGCAGCGGCCAATCAGATCCCTCCTGAGTGTGTGGACAGGGTAACAGAAGTACGAGGCTTCACTGACGCCCAGAAGGAGGAGTACTTCAGGAGGAGATCGAGTGATGAAGACCTGTCCAGCAGAATCATCTCTCACATCAAGGGCTCCAGGAGCCTCCACATCATGTGTCAGATCCCAGTCTTTTGCTGGATCACTGCTGCAGTTCTGGACCACATGTTGACTACAGACCAGAGAGGAGAGCTGCCCAAGACCCTCACTGACATGTACTCACACTTCCTGCTTGTCCAGACCAAGAGGAAAAAGCAGAAGTATGATGAGGGACATGAGACGAGTCCACAGCAGCTGACGGAGGCTGACAGGGAGGTTCTTCTGAAGCTGGGGAGGCTGGCGTTTGAACATCTGGAGAAAGGAGACATCATGTTCTACCAAGAAGACCTGGAGCGCTGTGGTCTTGATGTCACCGAGGCCTTGGTGCACTCAGGAGTTTGTACAGAGATCTTCAAAAGAGAGAGTGTGATCTTCCAGAAAACAGTCTACTGCTTTGTTCATCTGAGCATTCAGGAATTTCTGGCTGCAGTCTACATGTTGCACTGTTACACCAATAGGAAACACAAAGGTACTGAAGGACTTCCTGCAGGGAGATCAGGATTACCCATCCCTGGATGTCTTCCTAGAGGGAGCCATGAAGAAATCCCTTCAAAGTAGAAATGGTCACCTGGACCTGTTTGTCCGCTTTCTCCACGGCCTCTCTCTGGAGTCCACGCAGAGACTCTTAGGAGGCCTGCTGGGTCGCACAGACAACCGTCCAACAACAATCATCCAGAGACTCTTAGGAGGCCTGCTGGGTCGCACAGACAACAGTTCAGAAATCCCTAACCCAGAAATCATCCAGAGAGTCATCAACAACCTGAAGGAGAGGAGCAGTTATAAAATCTCTCCTGACAGGAGCATCAACATCTTCCACTGTCTGACAGAGATGAAGGACCACTCAGTACATCATGAGGTCACAGAGTTCCTGAAGTCAGAGAACAGATCAGAGGAGAAACTCTCTGTGATCCAATGCTCTGCTTTGTCCTACATGCTGCAGATGTCAGAGGAGGTTCTGGATGAGTTGGACCTGAAGAAGTACAACACATCACAGGACGGACGAAAGAGACTGATTCCAGCTGTGAGGAACTGCAGGAAGGCTGTGTAAGTCCAGATGTGATTAACTTTATAAACTAATGTGGATCAGGAGTTTAATTATTCAAATGGTAACTCTTTATATTAAGGTACACAAATTCACCATCAACTAGTTGTTAATTAACATGCATATTAGCAGTATATTGGCTCTTTATTAGTCATTATAAAACACTTATTAATGCCTTATTCTACATGTAATAAGCCATTAGTTGAGAGTTTTTCCTCAATAACCCTCTAATTAGTGCTGATTTATTGCAAGTAAGGAAGTTGTTGTCCATGAGTTTTGGTCTTAATATGCTCTGCTCAATATGGGCCTAATAAGGCAGTAGTACCACAAGAATAGTAATTCTCCCATAATAACACTTAACAAATATGATCTATTCTTATGTAACAAGACATGAAACTATAAGTGTTAATTAAGTCTAAATAACTCAAAATTAGGTATTTCTATCTAAGAACATGTTCCCTATTTTAAAGTGAAGTCTTGTTCATAACCAATAAGCTAGTAGTTTGACTCTAATTGACCTGAACAGGTTCCCTATTCTAAAGTTGCCACCTCTTCACACTTTGTAAATACATTATAGCACACAAATACTGAAATTAACCTCAACACATGAACAAAGTAGGCACACGTTAAAATATCTGTTTTATTAATGAACCACTAAAGAGAGGTTCAGACACATGTACCAAAACATGTCAAGTTTCTCCACGGCTGAGAACACATGCAGCCTGTACTTTTTAATAAAAACAGATTTTTAACAGATTGTATGTATTCGTGATCATACTGTGTGACCTGCTTGTATGTTCTTACACAATAAGTGCACTGTTCTCTCTCTGTGTTACAAGGAGTTACAAGGCACTTAATGATCTCATACATGCAAGTGTAACATACACAGATTAACACATAGGACCGCTAAGTGTAAACAAGGTAAATATAGCTAATGCTAGCTGTTCAATAAGCATGTATACAGGCTAGCGTGTATGCTAACGCTAGCGCGAATGCTAACGCATTTTCTCATTGAGTTTAAACATCTCCAAATGTCATCACATAAACACAACACATGTTACTAATCCTTACAGTGTAAGTGTAAGGCTTACACTTACACTTACAGTCATTGCTTTGTGACGGACTTGACCCTTTTACTCTTCAGGTTGCATAGGGGAAATGTGTAGTAGTCTACTGCCATGCTATTCAGTTCACTGTCTAACCTTCAGTATACATTTTACAAAAATATAAATGTGCAAATGTGAAACATACAGGTCAATATCACCTTGCTATTGGTAGCTGAACTGTCAATACCCCAAAACATATTCTTAGATAGAAATACCACATTTTTAGTGATTTAGACACAATTAAAACTTATAGTTACATAAGAATACATAAGAATAGATCATATTTGTTAAGTTTTATTATGGGAGAATTACTATTCTTGTGGTACTACTGCCTTATTAGGCCCATATTGAGCAGAGCATATTAAGACCAAAACTCATGGACAACAACTTCCTTACTTGCAATAAATCAGCACTAATTAGAGGGTTATTGAGGAAAAACTCTCAACTAATGGCTTATTACATGTAGAATAAGGCATTAATAAGTGTTTTATAATGACTAATAAAGAGCCAATATACTGCTAATATGCATGTTAATGAACAACTAGTTGATGGTGAATTTGTGTACCTTAATATAAAGTGTTACCATTCAAATAAACACTATAACATTGCTGCTGTTTAAATACTGAGAGCAAAATAAACCCAGCAATGTTTTTCTATTTATTATAATAATAGTTCAATTGAAGCGTTTCTCTCTTCATATTGAGTGATGGAGGCGACATGTCAAACACATGAAGGACTTTAGAGGTTTCTCAGCATGTGATCACACCACACAGCAGGACTTACAGTTATCAGAGGAAGCACTTATTACTTTCTAGTAGTTTCTTTATCATTAAACACGTTTTTATCTCAATGTGTTAGAGTTTAAAATCAGATCTATATAATTTCCCACCAATAACAGAGTTATGTCTTAATGCTGAAATACTGGGAACATCTGATGGTGTTCAGTTGAAAATATTGAAACGTTATTGGTTTGTTAGTTGTGTTTGTGTGTACAATACATGTTCAGATGCTCAGAGAAGCCAAAACATCCTTCATCCATCACATCCAAATATTAAGAACATTTAAATATGTACATCTCTAATAATGTGATTTATTTAATTTCTGTTTCTTTTGGTAACAGTCAGTGACAGCAGGAGCACAGACACGTGATCGGATCACACTGACAACACATTACACTCTATTATAATGTATTATTATATATTATATTAAATGGACTAACAGCAAATGTCTATCAGAACATGTCAAATCTTTTTTCATCAAATGCTTGAGTTTAATATAATGTTTCCTCTTTTTAACACATGTTGTAATGTATGTGTTATTACAGACTTTCTCACTGTGGACTCTCAGAGACTCAATGTGAAGTCGTGGCCTCAGCTCTGAAGTGTGACCCCTCCCATCTGAGAGATCTGGACCTGAGTTACAACTACAATCTGCATGATTCAGGAGTGAAGCTGCTGAGTTCTGGACTAAAGAGTCCAAACTGCAGACTGAAGTCTCTCGGGTCAGTTCACTGACTGCAGTTCATACAGATCTGTTTGTGTTTATGATTTTCGGAATTTCCATAATTTGTTCCACTGTTGCTAATGACTGAATATTGATCAGAGTAACAAAGAGAAGGTGAATGTGTGAGGGAGAGAGTTTGAGCTTCCACAGACTCACTCTGTGCTCCATGAGTCAGTGGAGATGCTGTCAGTACTGATGAGCTGTGAGGGAGATGAAGGAGTTGTTAAACATCTGATCAAAGTTCAAGTTCCAGATTATCAATGGATTGTTTCTACATCATCTCTGACATTAAAACCCTGTTTAACTCTGACCAGATTATTAAACCTGGAGTTATTTCAAACAGGAACATTGTTCTCTAAAGTTACATCATGTTTTCTTTATTCAGACTGAGTTTCTGCATGTTGTCAGAGATCAGCTGTTCTGCTCTGGCCTCAGCTCTGAAGTCCAACATCCATCTGAGAGTTCTGGACCTGAGTTACAACAAGCTGCAGGATTCAGGAGAGAAGCTGCTGAGAGATCTTCTGGAGAGTCCAGACTGCAGACTGGAGACCCTCAGGTCAGTAAGGGGTCTCTGCTGGTTCAGCAGTATTGTATGAAACACAGGGAGGTGTTTCTCTCACTGGGGAATCCCAACAGATCAGTGATGTTACCCACTGACTGCAGGCTCTTTCATTCTTCCATCAACTATAGAAGGCCAGCTGGAAATGCAAAGCCACACTTTAGTAATCAACTCTCTAACAGACAGATGGGTTTTACTGAAGAGTGGGAAAGGTGGTCTGTTCTTTATGGGATGTTTCTAGTTTGTAGACTAATGGCTCGTATATCCCTTAAGAGTCCCTTGAAAAAAAACTGTATTTGTTCCTAAGGTAAACAAATGCCACCTTCACAAAAACTGCTATAAAAATATGATATATTCATATTATTTTCCACTTTAAAAGAGTCAGTCTTTTGAAACTACTCAAGCCTGACATATACATATGAAATATGTATATAGAAGGGATTTTAACCCTTTAAATGCCAGTTTGTTGAAAAAACTCCACTGTTTTTTTATTGAAAAAAACAAAAAACTAGAATAATTTTAAAAAAAATATACATTTCAAGGAATATTTGATTATTATTACTTCCCTAGATGGGTCAATGATTGGCAGCAACATTGATTTTAATGCACTGTTCTTTTTTTTGCAGTGTCAGATTAAAGTTTAAAATCTTACCCTATAATGATATATGATGATTTTCACTAGGCCGTCTCCTACCACAAGTAAAAGGTTTTTTTTCCCACTAAATGCCTATTACCCTGTTGTGTTCTAAAATGAATAATACAAGATCAGTTTGAACCAGAAAAACATTTATTTTACAAAGATTGTGAGAGTACAGCTCAGGTCGAGCAGGGGCTGCAAACTCTTCTTATTCTGTCCATGCAAAAGTGGCACTGCCTCCTGCCGTTCACTGATGAGAGAGGGGCCCGCAGCAGCACCCTGCAGATCTGACACTATTGTTGCAGCGGCT
Source organism: Dissostichus eleginoides (assembly GCA_031216635.1). NCBI lineage: Eukaryota > Metazoa > Chordata > Actinopteri > Perciformes > Nototheniidae > Dissostichus > Dissostichus eleginoides. The sequence goes on from CM062273.1 coordinate 1,412,028, forward strand.
GATAAGCGGGGAAGGCGCCCTCTCTCCTTGATGTGTGCGGTCACCAGCATTTCTCCCACCTCTTCAATGAAGAGCCTCCTCCCATACGGTTTCTGCTGCTGCCAGGATGGCTCGATTGATGTTCACAGGACGTAGGCGTTGTAATGTGAAATTTCAACCAGGTTGTGGAAGAGGGCAAGTGGCCAGCGATTTGTTCTCCTCCTGCCGGTGTAAATGGCAACAACCTAACAAAAACATAAAAGAAGACAATTTGAATAAATGATTCCAAGTATTTTCTCTCATGATGCAAATATTATTTATTGTATAGGAAAATGCTCTTTTGAAAAAAACCTACATATATTTCAGACAAGAATATAAGAGTAATAATAAATGTGTGGGTAACTGATGCCTAATGGCACCTACCTTATCAAGGTTGTCGACACCTCCTTTGCATCAGTTGTAGTCTTTGATTATGACTTGCTTTCTCTTCATTTCGTCGCTTATGTCTGGACTGTGGTGTTTCGTGCTTAGAAGCAGCACATTCCTGCCCCGTCGAGGGATGTAAGAGACCAGTGTGTGGGTCTGTGTGGGGAACAGCATCGGCAGAAGTTGCGTCCATATATCCCAGACTTTGCGGAAGGCAGCCATCTTCGTGTTCGGCTGATTTGGTGAAACCTCTTGGGGGACACCGTGGCCCGGAAAAAGCTCTGTCTCGATTTCTCACTCCAGAGGCTTTCTCACTCCAGAGGCTTTCTCACTCCAGAGGCTTTCTCACTCCAGAGGCTTTCTCACTCCAGAGGCTTTCTCACTCCAGAGGATTTCTCACTCCAGAGGCTTTCTCACTCCCGCTCTCAGCTCAGATGAGTCTGAGTTGGACTCTAGCTGGTCTGTTCCCACCTCTGAGGCGTCCTCCGTGGACTCTGAGGCCTATTCTGTGTCAGCCTCAGAGTCCACGGAGGAGGATGAGGAGCCATCCTCACAATCAGAGTGCATGATAATCTCCAGAGCCTCCTGTGTGCTGTAATGCCTTACCATCTCCAAAATGACTACTCCTGCACTAATACTAATACTTCTAACCATGGCTGCAGCTGCAGAAACAACCTGAGCGAGAGCCAAACAAAGTCCAATTTTGTTTTGGTTCTTGCAACAAGCATTTTGAAGTTGGACACACACACGCACACACACACACACACACACACACACACACACATACACAAGCAGGCACACACACACACACACACACACACATACACAAGCAGGCACACACACACACACACACACATACACAAGCAGGCACACACACACACACACACACACACACATACACAAGCAGGCACACACACACACACACACACACCGGACACACACACACACACACATACACACACACACACACACACGCACACAAACACACACACATACACAAGCAGGCACACACACACACACACACATACACACACACACACATACACAAGCAGGCACACACACACACACACATACACAAGCAGGCACACACACACACACACACCGGACACACACACACACACACACACACACACACACACATACACAAGCAGACACAAGCAGGCACACACACACACACACACACCGGACACACACACACACACACACATACACAAGCAGGCACACAAACACACACACATACACAAGCAGACACAAGCAGGCACACACACACACACACACACCGGACACACACACACACACATACATACATACACACACACACACACACACACACACACACATACCATTATCCAACATCAACAGCGACACACACATATCATTTCAGTAGCAAGTCACCCGTGCAGAAAACAGTAAAAAGTGTGAAATGTTGCTGCAGGCTTCAAAGGGTTAAAATAATCGCCCTCTTGTAGACAAATGTAAAAATAAAAAATTGAAAGCTAGTAGTCCAAAATGAAATCTTAACATAAAAGGAATCAAGAGTTTATGATAAGATAAATGTGGGGTCAAAAAAAGCATTTTCAATGGTTTTCAATGGGTCATTTTCTGCCGCTAGGAAATAATGTTTTTGTGTAGCTATCACCCAGAGAAGGCCTTCTAGCAGCTCTGCAGTCACAGTGCAGAGTAAGGGAAACCATGCCTCCCACATAGCCTACCACAGTGTGCCTCTGGTATGTGATTGCGTATTGAAGTTATTCGACTTTTGGTTGTCGACCAATCTTGGGCCTTTATTGCCAGTTGTGTACCTGACCTACCAAAAAGGCAACCTTAAGAGCTAAGATGAGATATAACAGACTCACTCTGTGCTCCATGAGTCAGTGGAGATGCTGTCAGTACTGATGAGCTGTGAGGGAGATGAAGGAGTTGTTAAACATCTGATCAAAGTTCAAGTTCCAGATTATCAATGGATTGTTTCTACATCATCTCTGACATTAAAACCCTGTTTAACTCTGATCAGATTATTAAACCTGGAGTTATTTCAAACAGGAACTTTGTTTTCTAAAGTTACATCATGTTTTCTTTATTCAGACTGAGGAGCTGCAGTTTGTCAGAGATCAGCTGTTCTGCTCTGATCTCAGCTCTGAAGTCCAACATCCATCTGAGAGATCTGGACCTGAGTGGAAACAAGCTGCAGGATTCAGGAGAGAAGCTGCTGAGAGATCTTCTGGAGAGTCCAGACTGCAGACTGGAGACCCTCAGGTCAGTAAGGGGTCTCTGCTGGTTCAGCAGTATTGTATTAAACACAGGGAGGTGTTTCTCTCACTGGGGAATCCCAACAGATCAGTGATGTTACCCACTGACTGCAGGCTCTTTCATTCTTCCATCAACTATAGAAGGCCAGCTGGAAATGCAAAGCCACACTTTAGTAATCAACTCTCTAAAGCAGTGGTTCTCAAACTTTTTTCAATAATGTACCCCCTTTGAAAAAAAGAATTCAGCCAAGTACCCCCCTGATCAGCGCAAAAACAATTTGTTAGGGACAAAATGCCTATAAAGAGGTACAGTGCAGCGCTGCACCATCAGTGTCTGATTTATTAAAACAACAACCTTGTAACTGAGAAACACTTAAATGCTACATTTCAAATGTTTACAATCCATCACTAAATTCATGGCAAACCAATTTTAACATCATGCAATAACACTAAGACGACATTAGTTGCATTGAACTGATCTTTTTAATAAGTTGTACTTACAATGTAGTGAGAAACATGGGCTCGTGCTTCACTGAGGATCTTTGTCATTCTCGGTGACAGGGAGGCAAACTGCAGTTATTACACTTCGCGTTTTGAAATATGTGTAACTTCATATAAAACCCACACTGCTCAAACTTCGTTACTTTTCCTAAAATTGGTATATTTATTTATTTTGGGGCGTGGGGAATGAAGAGAAAACAATATATGAGCATTTTATGAGCATGGGATTTTGACCCCTCATATAAACATATGCATAATGCTGTGCTATACTTTGCGGCCACACGCCGTTGCCAAGCAACGCTTATTGTTTAGGTCCTTTGATAAGCAGGCAGTCATATCATTAACTAGAACTAGCTAGATCTGATAGATCTGGACATAAACGTGAGTGAATTCTAACCGGACGCGAGAGAGAGAGAGATCAGCTCTGCTGGCGGAGAACACGCAGCTCTTCCGGATCAAAAAGCTCCCCCGCTGTGACGGACCGGTGAGCGGAGCAAAATACACTGAGAGTTAGACCTAACACACTTAGCTAGTTTATCTACTCTGGAACAAGCTAAACTAGTTATAAATATATTTATTCTTTACTGTCGGGTCACTTATTACAGGTTCACGAGACTGACGAGCTGTCAGGAGAGGGAGAGGAAAAGAGAGCACCCCGTTTATTTTTCCCATTTTATTATCCAGAATTACTGTAAACTTTTGAATAAAGTAATTAATCTACGATTAATAGTTTGTTTAAAACCATTAAAAAAATGTTTTTTCTTTTTCATTAACATACATCACGTACACCCTGCAGTACTCCAATGTACCCCTAGGGGTCCGCGTACCCCCATTTGAGAACCACTGCTCTAACAGACATATGGGATTTTACTGAAGAGTGGAAAGGTAGTCTGTTCTTTATGGGATGTTTCTAGTTTCTAATGACTGGTTACTTCCTGTAATGCAGCTGAGAGCTGTGGCAGGCAGTCGTAGTGTTTGCAGAGAAGATATGATGGGATGTAAAGCCTGAGATCAGGACTCTGAAGCTGACTCAAAGAACTAACACTTATTTAAACTGGATCTCAAACTGTTGGATTGTGTTCATCTCTACAGGATCAGAGGAGGAGAGACGATCAGAGCCAAGGTCCAGAAGACCTGTGAGTACTGAAACCATATCCTCCATTCATCAAGATATGAAACTCTTTAATGGAGCATGACCTCAGAGGAAAACAACACTCTAGTTTCTCTCTTCATCATTCTGGCTGTTTCTCTCCATGTTTTATTATCATCATCATTCTCTCTCTCTCTCCTTCTCCTCTCAGGTGACAGGAAGTGAAGACACACAGAAAGGTGAGAGGTCGTACCGTGTGAACTGTATTTATTGAGGTTTCACTACAGAATCAAATGTAGTTATTGCTCAGTGTTTTCTGGGATTCAAGAGAAATCTGCTCAGGTTTGATTTGTTCACAGCTTATTTATTACGGGGCGAGTTTGAGACGTACAGAGGAGCGTGGAGGCATTTTGGAAAATATGAAAGAAGGCTGCAGCTGAGACTTCCTGTTGGCTGTCCTCAATATTAAAGGAACAAAAACAATCAATTGTACTTAAAGCTTTTCTTAAGAAGAAAGATGTGTCACCATAACTCTGCAAACGCTTCCTCAGATTTAGGATCCAGTTTATTGCCAATTAGATTTCTCACCTTGAAGGAATTCTCTTTGGCGTGTTGTCACAAAGAGAAGCAACCTGGAAATACATTTTAAATGAAGAAATATATGTAATTATATATCAGTTCACCTGCTGTGATCAATGTCTCACGCTCTGCTGTGATTGGCTGGTACTGCAGTCACATGTTAACTCGTTAATAATCCATTGGAAATTGACAATGATTTCAGAGGTTCCCAGTAATCTGAATATTTAGCTTTGGTCTTTGGATGTTCTGTTATTGTACTTTGTGTTCGTTGAGCTGGAGTTGAACTTTACTAACTCTGTTTCATAAATCCAGGCTCCAGTGTTCTTCTCACCTGAACACACACCTGGATCTTCATCCAGCTGATCCTCTAACATGACCAAACACTCTTTAATAATATCTTTATATAACCATCCTTCTTTCATTTCCTGCCATGTTTGCACACGTCTGCACAGCCCTCCACTTTAAAGTACACTCTCTGTAGTTTTACATATATTGTATATTCTCATTCTGCTAAGTGTTGTAGCTTTTAAGGTTCTTTGTGTATTTACATTTAAATTTGGTTTAAATATTTGTCTAGTTCTTTTTTTAATGGTAAATTTCATAAAAATACTTCTTCTTATTATCTTTATATTTTTTTATAGTTCTATTGCAACTTATTTTCTTATGTTGTTTATGTTCGCACCACCAGACACTAAATCTACTTCCTTGTGTGTGTAAACGTACCTGGAGATAAAGGTGGTTCTGATGAGGGACTGCATTCAGAAGAACCTCTGCTATACAGTATACTAACCTAGGATGGGGTCAGCCTAACATAAACATGAATACGTTCAGAGAACAGGTTCAACCAGCAGGGATTCTGAACCAGAGGCCTTTAAATACTCAGGTAGAGCACAAGTCATCAACATGGTACTTTAGTAAGTACATGAGTATATATACTTAGTTCCTTCACACCACTGTCTGTATATACAGTACAGAGAGGTGAGAGCAGATCAGATAGTATTGATCCAGAACAAATACTCTCCTCTATCAGTTGAAGAAGCCCGTCTACAATCTACTGCTGGTTTTATAACCTAAGTATTTCCCTGTTTCTCTTCCAGGTCCCAGAGGGTTACCTGTTGACCCGTGTCCATCTCAAAATGGTCTGCAGGCATCCCATAATCCTGCGTTTGGGGGGGAGACGTTCTCCCTGTAATCAAAGCACTGGGTTCTCTTGGAGACGCTCTCAAATGCCCCTTTCACACCAACGCGGTTCCAGGGCCGGTTCGGAGCTGGAGCTTGAAAAGCACCGGTTTTTCCTGTTCACACCGCAGCGGAGCCGCCTCTAAGCTCCGGAATCCGGTTCGTTTCAAGCACCAAAAAGTTGTCGGTCTAGAAAGCAAGCACCGCATACGTCACGCTTACGTCGGAGGCGGGGGCAGGGGCAGGGGCGGCATCCGCCTTTCCGCTAGCTTCAACATGATCTGTGGAAATAACATTGAGAATCAGTTTTAATGTTATACCATAGTAATTAATGCTGCAAAGCTGGGTATTTTGAGCTTGGCGCATGCAGAGGCTAACAACAGCTAGCTCTAACGCCATCGAATAGGACGTATATTTACCTTCTTTCTCCTACAGAATCGTCGTTGATGATGATGATTGTAAAGAACTTTTGAATGTAGCATGTAACGACTGTAAAGTTGGTAGTAAAGTCGTCCCATTTCTTCCATTTCGTTTCGACAGAGCAAAACCAAAACGTCCCAAAACTTCAATACAATCGGCCATTGTTGTTGTTGTCGGTGTGAGCTGTGAGGGGGTTGCGCGGTTTGGCTTTACGAAGCAGGCACGCAAACGGTTACGTCATGACGCAAACGATGACGCAATGACGCAGCACCAGTCGGGCTCTGAGCGGTGTGAACAGAGCGGGAGCTGAACCGAAGAACCGGTTCCGAACCAGAAAAGCTCTAGCACGGAGCTAGATCGGGAAAAGCCTTGGTGTGAAAGGGGCAAAAGTCTTTGAGGACAAAGTCACAAAAAGCCTAGAAGAAGAAATGTGCTCTTCTTTGTGTTCATCACCCCGGGTTCATTAATGTCCAATCAAATGTTCCCGTTGATTTGTAACTCTTCTAAAGGAGCTCTGCCTGGTGTCATTGAAACTGTGCTAAAGCTTTCTGTGCATGTAGTCTTTATGAAATGTGATCAGATGTTGTTGAAACCTTTAAGATGTGTTCTCTTCAGAACTGCTACAGGATGTGGATTTTGTAAATTGTGTAATTTTCTTTTTTTCTTTTTGTTTGTATGCATGCTTCTTAGTTAACATGAAGCTGTCTGTGGCTCTTTGCTGCTGGAACACATGTACATTTCCCCTCTGGGACGAATAAAGGTTTTCTGATTCTGATTCTGTGATGTCTTTAAAATGAAATCCATGAGCAGCTGTGCAGAGAGTGGGTTCAGTTTATTGACGGGTGACGGGGGTCTGTGTCCACAGCAGAGGCCCTGCAGTGGACATGGCGTATAGCAGGGGTGGGGAACCTTTTTCCTATCAAGGGCCATTTACATTTTTACAACATCCTTCGAGGGCCATACTGATTGTTGAACTCAGAACCTCTGCTGAAGTGAAGACACATAACACATTAAACTCAAGGGAATAACTCCTCATTTTGTACTGTTGTTTTTTTTTCAAAGGATTTATCATCTAATGAGTGATAATACATCTGAACAACAAAACGGACCACATACAACTTTCTTCATCCATATATATCTTTATATTTATTTACCGTCATTTTCATTCAGGCTGACCATTTTTGAGCGTGGGGTTTAACAGCCTACTGTAACAAGTTATTTAAATTCTTCCTCAAAATTAAGGATATCAGTAAATATCTAAAGTAATAATATAAAGGCATTCTGCCAGTAGAAAGGTCCCGTGCCTCTCAGCAGGACACAGTACAGAGAATAATTACAGGGTGTTATTAATGTGCAGGTGTGTGTGGAACAGGAACACACTGCTGCTGGTCTTGCAGTGATAACTGTGTGCCTTTTATTAGTAGTAGAACAGCGAACATGTCTGCAAACACAAACTTTGAAAACTCTGCGGCGACTGACAGCCGATCCAGAAGCGATCAGAAATCAAACGGGAGTCGCTCAAGGAGTGCACCGTTGTCATCTATTGAAGGAACAAATATATTCGGCCTATTACTTTGTACAATCCATATATATAGAGTAAACATTTGGGGCAGTGGTGGCGAAGTCCATAGGGTCTTTGATTGAGAACCAGAAGGTCACTAGTTCAAGTCCCCGAAAGACCAAGTGCTACCGAGGTGTCCCTGAGCAAGGCACCATTCCCTACACTGCTCCTAACACTAGCATGGGTCAAATGCATAATGTATATGTCACCTCTGTTGGACCATTAAGGGTTTCTTTCTGCTTTTTATAGTTGAACCAAATTGATATTTTATACCAGGGGTCTGCAACCTTTTTGACACAGAGAGCTACCTGAAGGATAATGATTTCTATGGAGGGCTGTTTGTTTGATATAATCTTTCTGAAGAATACACATTTGCATATATCCTCTAAATAATGAATATGCATCTACTAGGCTACATAAAAGAAAATAATTTTTACTTATTAATGTTTCCAATGGTCGACACTTTTTTAAACACAAATAAAACAGTATTTTTATTTTTAATAATATCTTGGATTAATAGAGTGCCTTTCATTTAACATGTAAACTACTAATTTTGGTCAATTTAAAACACTGCTGCGATTGGGAGCATCCAGTTAAATATGACCAGCGCGATTTAAGTGTGTGTTTGTGTGTGTGTGTGTGTTTGCTTCGGACAGACGTGTTACTGTTGTTCTGACGGCAGAAGCTGCTGACACACGGAGACTCTTCAGACTAACTTTACAAGTTTTGAAACATTTCTCTCAGCAAAGTGTTCAGAAGTCCAAAATGCACTCTGAGTGTTTAGATCATAAAAACCCTCGCTACACGGGCGGAATCCTGCTGCAGCAGTATTCCCACTACCTTGGGCGCTGAATTTGTCGCCATTCGGCCATCAGATCTGAAGATGCTGATTGGCTGAAATTATTTTGCTGCCATATTTTTCGGGTAGCAACGGTCAGTATGGAGCTAATTTCCTGCCATAAGGAGGTTGAGCAGAGCATGGAACAGCCCTTGCCAGTCTGATGACAGCGGTGTTTCTAGCGACCTGATACCAGACTAACAATATGTTAAATATCTCTCATTGTCTGGCCTTAGAGAAATTAACCTATGCTTTAAAGGGAAAGTCTGATATCTTTAATAAAATATGGGGGAAATACTTACAGTTTTAGAAAGGAACTAGATATGACTTTGGCGATTTATATGCTAGATGATTGGATGTGATGTAGCTTCTTGTCTACCAGCTTTGTAACCTAATGTTGAAACCTTTTGTAAATGTCCCATGCCCATTTACATAATTTTTATAATTTATGTTGTTTTGAGTTTTCTCTTTTGAATTATGCTGACAGCATTTGTATATTTTTGTATTTTATTTATTTAAGTATTACTTTTTTTCTTGTTTATTGTGTTGTTGTATTTATTTGTCTTTCTTTAGGGGATTATGTGTTTGTGTCTTTTGCTGAAAGAAAAAAATCCAACAGCAGAGTTTGTTGGTTTCTGGTGAAAATGTTAACTCCACAAGTTACTTTTTATGAGTAGGCTGATATCAAGCAGACTGCAGGAGCTAGCTCACACCAATTATATATATCGTTATATATATATATATATAAAAATGTGGCTTTTGCCCACCAGTGCTCAGTGGAGGAATGAGTGTATACTGAGTTCTCCTTCTGAACTAACATGAAAGGTGCCTAGCTTGGTGTAAACTAGCTCCTGCAGTCTGCTCATACTCATGAAACAGTAACTTAGTTGAGTTAACATTGGCTTTTTCACCAGAAAAAAACAACAAACTCACCTGTTGGCCGCCCATTGTTAAATGAGGTCCGGTATCAGATCGCTGGATCGCTAGAAACACCGCTGTCATCAGACTGGCAAGGGCTGTTCCATGCTCTGCTCAACCTCCTGCCGTCCAAATGACTCAGTAGCGCCCCTGCTGTCGTGGAGCATGTGTGAGTGAGCATGTGTACATTTGTGAGAAAATCCTGAGCAACCACGCGGAATATTACTGCCAAAGTCACGTGATATCCGTGACCTGAGAAGAACAAGTTTGTACTTGTAAAAAAAAAGTGTTGTACGTAAAAAACCTATGCTGAATTTGTCTCTGAAACATGATTTATTAGACAGATGTAATGATTTGTTTGATAGATACGTTTTTTATTTGCAAAACTAAATGCATTAGTTTGTAGAGGGTGTTTAGTATTTGCAAACCACACTGTGTTTGTTAGTGAATCATAAGGCATTTGTAAAACTTGTTTAGTTCTTTTGTGGAGTTATGGCAGGATATTAGCTCCATAGGTCAGCGATTGGTTGGCTGCTGCACTTACTGGGGCGCTTTTTGTCCCAGATGAGAGGGTAATGAAACAGACTGTAATAATGGTTTAGATTTTATATATTAAACAGTATTGTACTTATTATAAATATAACACTTTCCACCCTAGCGCCCTCTATTGACCAGCCGCCACTGCTATTTATTAAGAAATAAACATAGACTTAACAACTGTTAATAATAATGATAAGCTGTGTATGACATATTTAAATATGCCAACTTTCCGCCAGTTGCTAATATCTTAGCAGTCCAAGCCATCAATTTTATCATAGGTAATTTTGGAGAAACCAGCTTGAGTGCGCTAGAATCTGAAAATACGCAACCGGAAAAAATCTGCCACTTCCTCACAGAGCCCCTCCTCCAACACACACGAACGCGCACATGACCAATGAGGGCACGAGATAAGTTTGTGAACAGATGGAAGGCTGACAGGCAGGTAGGCCATCCAGTTATTTTAGCCGGGCCGGCTCAGATGACATGTTTTATGGATTTATTGTCAAAGCATTTAATATATTCATTGCTATCGGGATGTTAAGAGCATTCCATGGAATATAACAACAAGTGTTTCTGAAATAAATGACATACCCCACCTTTAAGCTACAAGTTAGCTATAAGTACGGTCGACACAGTTAGTTAATAGTTAGCTATGAGTACGGTTGAAACAGTTAGCTAGCAGTTAGCTAAAAGTATTGTATAAACTCTATGAATAGTTAGATAAAAAAATTGGACAAACGTTTTAAATGATTAGCTGAAATCATTAGATTAATGGTTGAAATAATTGGCTAAAATAATTCATAAATAGTTAAAATAGTTAGCTAAAAGTAATACATTAATGCTATTAGATAAATAAAAGCAGTTAGCTAATACTTAGCTTTAAGTATGGGATAGAGAGTTGAAACACTTTGCTAATATTTGGCTAAAATTAATTGATAAACAGTTAAAAAATGTTGCAAATTGAGTTTATTTAAATAACTGAGGTTGACTGAGTTATGCATTATAACTTTACAACTCTCAAGCAGGAACAAACATGGTCTTTACTGTTTTAATTTATATAAGCTTGATATGTCTGCCAGCAGGTGTCCCTCCTTTCCCACTAATCTTGGGTTATGCTTCTCATTCTCTGTTAGATGGAGCAAAAATCATTCCTGAATGATGTATTTAGCACATTTTGTGAGATTTTTTCAGTAAGACTTTAATAGTTTTTATTAAACTAGAATTTGTATTGCTTTATTAAAGTGATCCAGACACACTCGGGAAGCTTGAACCGGGTTAACTACTGTTTACACACATCTAACATTATTTGTATGGGGAGCTAACTGTCTGAGACCAGTATAAGCACCAGACTACTCTGTTCACCCAACTGGCCCCAGACCTGTTTTTAGTGAAATTATGTGTGAGATTGTTTTTACTTTATCAGCTTTATCTTTCAGCCACTAACACAGTATTTTACCGTCTATAACTTGCAGAGTTCTTCTTAAGTGTTGCACATTATCTCTGCAGGCAGTGCTGGACGTATTATAGCTGCAGAGAGAATTAAACTCATCTGTCTCCCACCCGGCTTCTCATTCTCTGTTACCACTCTGTTTTACTTCCCCCTCTACATGCAAACATACTGGAATATGAAGATCCGCCCACCATATGACTCACTGTGACAAACCAGGAAACAGTTTGTTATTCTGTTTACTGAGACGACACACACACACACACACACACACACAGAGACGGACAGTCAGAGTCACCTTTAGACTAAAAGCAGCACTTCCCCTGAGAGGACGGCTACAGGAGGGAAACTGGAATACTTCCACTTCAAGCAGCTGCTGGATCACACACTGAACCAGAGTTTTACCAGAAATCAAAGAGGAAGTAACTTTCACGGACAGGGAGCGGCTGCTGCTGGGTTTTCTGCTTCACTCGGAGAATAAATGGCTTCCAGATTAGAGGAAGATTTCTGCTGTTCTGTCTGCCATGGAGTCTTTAAAGATCCTGTCGTCCTGTCCTGCAGCCACAGCTTCTGTAGAGACTGTCTGCAGAGCTGGTGGACGGGGAAAGTGATCAATGAGTGTCCACTTTGTAAGAGACGATCTTCACGGTCAAAGCCTCCTTCTAACCTGGTGCTAAAGAACCTGTGTGAGAGTTTCTTACAGGAGAGAGATCAGAGATCTTCAGAGGCTCTCTGCAGTCTGCACTCTGAGAAACTCAAACTCTTCTGTCTGGACCATCAGCAGCCAGTGTGTGTCGTCTGCAGAGATTCAAAAACACACAATAACCACAGATTCAGACCCATCGATGAAGCTGCTCAGGATTTCAAAGAGGAGCTCCTGACATCTCTGAAGCCCTTCAAGAAGAAGTTAAAGACTTTTGAAGAACTTAAATGTAAGTTTGCTTACACAGCAGGATACATGAAAGTCCAGGCTCAATGCACAGAGACGCAGATTAAGGAGCAGTTTAGAAGCTTCACCAGTTTCTAGAAGAGGAAGAGGAGGCCAGGATGGCTGCACTGAGGGAGGAAGAGAAGCAGAAGAGGAGGATGATGGAGGAGAAGATGGAGGCTCTGAGCAGAGAGATAGCAGCTCTTTCACTCACAGTCAGAGCCACAGAGGAGGAGCTGAGAGCTAAAGACGTCTCCTTCCTGCACAACTACAAGGCTGCAGTGGAGAGGCTGCAGCGCCCCCTGCTGGAGGATCCACAGCTGCCCTCAGGAGCTCTGATAGACCAGGCCAAACACCTGGGCAACCTCAGCTTCAACATCTGGAGCAAGATGAAGGAAATGGTGTCCTACTCTCCTCTCATCCTGGACCCAAACACTGCTAATTCAAACCTATTCCTGTCTGTAGATCTGACCAGTGTGAGGGGAGGAGGGAGACAGACACTTCCTAATAATCCAGAGAGGCTTAATGGTTCATACCACTCTGTCCTCGGCTCTGAGGGCTTTAACTCAGGGACTCACAGCTGGGACGTCCAGGTTAGAGACTGTACAGACTGGGAACTGGGAGTGTTAGCAGAGTCTGTCGACAGGAAGGCAGACATACGGTTTGGATCATGGAGAATATGGTTCAGTGATGGTGAATGTTATGCACTCTCCCCACCAGATGGAAGTGTTGTTCTCCCATTTAAGAAGAAGCTCCAGAGGGTCAGGGTGAATCTGGACTGGAACAGAGGAAAGTTGTCGTTCTCTGATCCTGACACTAACACACACATACACACCTTCACACACACTTTCACTGAGAGGCTGTTTCCATACATTAACAATGAGGAAACTCTCCCACTGCAGATCTTACCAGTGAAGATCTGTGTGAGGGTAGAACTACAGAAATAGACGATGTTGATGATGATGACGATGATTGTCATTGTGTTGTAAATTACATTTACAGTATAACAACCAATTATAAGAAACGTGTAAAAAAAAACTGGTTCTCAAATATGATAAAACAAAACACAAATAAGAAAGACAAAAGCAACAACAGAAAAAAAAGGTTTTAATATAAGTAAATGTTTTTCTTGGTCATGTCAAAGTTTTATTTCCTCAATGATGTATTTAGGTATTTTTTCTGAAATACTTGAGGAGTTTTTGTTAAAGACTTTTTTTTATTGTTTTATTAAATTGATCCAAATACACTCAGTAAGCTTGAACCAGAAACCAGGTTAACTGCACTTTACAAACATGTAACATTATCAGAATTTATAATGTAATTATAATATTATACGTTTGCTCCTGTTTCCGAATTTCAATCTTCTATGTTTAGGTTGAAGGGTCTACATGACATTATTGATTATATCTTTAAAGGCTCCTATGTTTGAACAGCAGGTTATTTAGATTGGTTTGTTTGTTGATGTAACATGTTAAAACATTTTTATTTAACATGGTATTTCCTCATTAGAAATTAAAGTTAAATCTGGACAATTAAAGTGTCTCAGAAAAAGTCAAAGCCTGTAAATATTTCAAGAAAAACACAATTTTTTTTATAAAAACTAAATAACGGAGAATTATTTTTTCAAGTCCGGTCTAAATGTTCTGTCCTGTGTTTATGACTTAAACACAGATATGGTTTAATCTTTGGAATTTGTTCTCATCATTATGTATGGCTCTTTCCCGGGTTTAGGACTCATTCCTGCACCACTGATCCAAATTATTCACAAACATATGAAATGACACTTTAAATATGCAAAATAAAGACACTTTCTATCATAAATCAAATTGTTTAAGCATCTTCTTTGTAGTGTCCATGTTGTTTCCGCATTACAACTCAGTCTCATAAACACCCTGAGTTTTGAACGACTTCCCAGCTCAAGAAGTATTTTTTTGCAGCTGTAAACATCTATGGGGTTACTGATGTGTCTTTATAATGCAATCAGAAAATAAATCTGAGAGCAAGACTGTCTGCATTCCAAATAAAAACATTTGTGATTAAAAATGTTTCGATGTTTTCCAAAAGTTTTGCGATTACTGAGTAGGACATAATGTACAAAGAAAAATACCCAACATATATTTAGCTACTAGTTAGCTATAACTACAGTTGAAACAGTTAGCTAATAGTTAGCTACAAGTACAGTTGAAACAGTTAGCTAATAGTAAGCTATAAGTACGGTTGAACTAGTAAGCTAATAGTTAGCTATAAGTACAGTTGAAACAGTTCGCTAATAGTTAGCTATAAGTATGGTTGAAACAGTTAGCTTATAGTTAGCTATAAGTACGGTTGAACTAGTAAGCTAATAGTTAGCAACAAGAACGGTTGAAACAGTTAGCTAATAGTTAGCTATAAGTACAGTTGAAACAGTTAGCTAATAGGTAGCTATACATACAGTTGAAACAGTTGGTTAACAGTTAGCTTTAAGTATGGTTGAAACAGTTAGCTAATATTTAGCAATAAGTCTGGTTGAAACAGTTAGCTAATAGGTAGCTATAAGTCTGGTTGAAACAGTTAGCTAATAGGTAGCTATAAGTATGGTTGAAACAGGTAGCTATTAGTTAGCTATAAGTACAGTTGAAACCGTTAGCTAATAGGTAGCTATAGGTAAGGTTGAAACAGTTGTTTAACAGTTAGCTTTAAGTATGGCTGAAACAGTTAGCTAATATTTAGCTATAAGTCTGGTTGAAACAGTTAGCTAATAGGTAGCTATAAGTATGTTTGAAACAGTTAGCTATTAGTTAGCTATAAGTACAGTTGAAACAGTAAGGTAGTAGTTAGCTATAAGTATAGTTCAAACAGTTAGCTGATATGTAGCTATAAGTACAGTTGAAACAGTTAGCTAATACATAGCTATGAGTAAGTTTGAAACAGTAAGCTAATAGTTAGTAACAAGAACGGTTGAAACAGTTAGCTAATAGTTAGCTATAAGTACAGTTGAAACAGTTAGCTAATAGTTAGCTATACGTATGGTTGAAACAGTAAGCTAATAGGTAGCTATAAATACAGTTGAAACAGTTGGTTAATAGGTAGCTATAAGTACAGTTGACACAGTAAGCTATTAGTTAGCTATACGTATAGTTGCCACAGTTAGCTAATAGTTAGCTATAAGTACATTTGAAACAGTTAGCTAATAGGTAGCTATAAGTGCAGTTGACACAGTTAGCTAATAGCTATAAGTATGGTTGAAACAGTTTTCTAATAGTTGGCTATAAGTACAGTTGAAACAGTTAGCTAATAGGTAGCTATAGGTAAGGTTGAAACAGTTAGCTAATAGTAAGCTATAAGTACATTTCAAACAGTAAGGTAGCAGTTAGCTTTAAGTATGGTTGAAACATTTAGCTAATAGTTAGCTATAAGTCTGGTTGAAACAGTTAGCTAATAGGTAGCTATAAGTATGGTTGAAACAGTTAGCTAATAGTTAGCTATAAGTCTGGTTGAAACAGTTAGCTAATAGGTAGCTATAAGTATGGTTGAAACAGTTAGCTATTAGTTAGCTATAAGTACAGTTGAAACAGTTAGCTAATACGTAGCTATAGGTAAGGTTGAAACAGTTAGCTAATAGTTAGCTATAAGTACAGTTGACACAGTTAGCTATTAGTTAGCTATACGTACAGTTGCCACAGTTAGCTAATAGTGATTATGTATGGTTAACTGTTTTCTAATAGTTGGCTATAAGTACAGTTGAAACAGTTAGCTAGTAGTTAGCTATAAGTACGGTTGAAACAGTTAGCTAATAGTGAGCTATAAGTACACTTGAAACAGTTAGCTAATAGTAAGCTATAAGTACACTTGAAACAGTTAGCTAATAGTGATTAAGTATGGTTGAAACTGTTTTCTAATAGCTGGCTATAAGTTCAGTTGAAACAGTTAGCTAGTAGTTAGCTATAAGTAAGGTTGAAATAGTTAGCTAATAGTGAGCTATAAGTACACTTGAAACAGTTAGCTAACAGTTAGTTACAAGTACAGTTGAAACAGTTAGCTAATAGTTAGCTATAAGTAAGGTTTAACTAGTAAGCTAATAGTTAGCAACAAGTACGGTTGAAACAGTTAGCTAATAGTTAGCTATAAGTACAGTTGATCCAGTTAGCTATTAGTTAGCTATAAGTACAGTTGACACAGTTAGCTAATAGTTAGCTATAAGTACAGTTGACACAGTTAGCTAATAGTTAGGTATCAGTACAGTTGACACAGTTAGCCAATAGTTAGCTATAAGTAACGTTTACAAAGTTAGCTAATAGTTAGCTATAAGTAATGATGAACAGATGCTTACTGTCCCACCTCAAGTTAAGTTTTTTTCATGCAACAAAAAGGCCAACTGTCTAAGACCAGTATAAGGATGAGACTATAGTCTTATACCGTTCACAATGAAGCAACATTTAAATGTATTAAGCGAGCTGCCACAGAAAGTACAGCTTAACATGCCAACCTTTGGTAGCTACAGTTAGCTAACTTCATGTTCAACACAAAACCTCTAACATGCACTACATTGTTGATTTTAAACAAAAACATAACTCTCTCAACTTAAGATAACGTTAAGTTAAGTTACACTTACATAATTACATCACGTTTTTCAGGGGCAACACAAACTGCAGAAACGTTAGCTGCGAACCGTTGTTAGCTAAGACAGCTAGCTCTTGTTAAGGGAAGTAACAATAGCCTTCTAGCAAACTTAAAGACCCAGTGAAGTGTGCGCCGGTGCATGATCTGTTATGCTAATACGTATAGTAATGACCAAAATTGTCCATTGGAACCCATATCAAAGATGTTGGAATAGCAACGAATTTGACGAGTTGGAATTTTCCGCTGGGAAATCCGCAGTCGACCTCCGCCTTCGTGGGCGTGGCTTGCGATCTACTGCGTGACGTCAGAAGATGGGCCCAGCCGAAGTGTTTACATTCACCACCGTTCATTTTGTCTCTGTTTCAAAGTCGAATTTACCAACGTTTTTGAGCGAGTATTTTATTGGAAAGTGTTTCGCAGTCGACTGGAAGTGATTGCCAATCGAGGAAACCTGACAATGGAGGCGACAGTGAAGAAAAAGGGAGGAAAAACACACGGGAAGCGATGCATTGCCGCTGGCTGTGGTAATGTCAATTCTGCCGAAGTGGCGATGTTTCTGTTCCCAAAAGATGAAGGTGAGTGGCTGGTGTCATTGTTTCGTAGATTCGTAGATTGTTTATGAAAAATAAAGGCCACTGTGTTTGTGTTTACTAACAAGACTATCATGGCGGCGGCAGAGCTCAAGTCGAGTTTCTCCGCCTGGAGATATTCTCACTATTTCACTTTTGTCGAGCACAAAGAAAAGAACGTTTTAGTTAAATGTAAGTTGTGTCTTGGCGGGTCAAAGATCCTATCGACTGCCCAAAACAGCAATTAAAATCTGTTGAAACATCTGCAGAAACAACATGCTGGGACGAAGCTAGTAGCTAAGACCACAGACCCAGACTCATCCGACGCCACTCCACCTCCACCTAAGCAACAGCGGCTGGATTGGCACTTTGAAACATATCTTTGTGTTTGTGTTTGTATAGACCACATTGCTTAGCAGAGTTCAGTGATGCAAATGCATGTCAAGTTGATCAACAGGTTGTATTCTCCGATGCAATAACAGTACTGAAATGAAGGCTACAGTATAAGGGCATTAATGGGTGCCCTTTTTTAAGTAACTAAAAAGTTACTTTTCACAGTAACGCATTACTTTTTGGTGTAAGTAGTGAAGTAACTAGTAATTGTAACTAGTTACTGGTTTTCAGGAACTAGCACAACACTGCATGTGAACATGAATGTTGCATCATGCTATGAACAGATGAATGTATGATCAGGTGATGGCCAATCCTGTGTGTAGATCTACTCTAGATCTATGACAAAATATTGTCCTCAACTAAATTGACTTCCATGGCCACTTTCCTCATCTATCCTGTCCGAAAAGCTGTCAAAATCACTCATTTCTCTCGCACCAGTATCACTTTCCGAAGTCTCCGCCATGTTTACAATCACAACTGGGCCCATCTTGTGACGTCACAGCCGCTATCGTCTGCAGCAGTGGTAGGCTCAGACGGCCGTTCACGGGATGAAAAATTTGCGATGTTTATCTCGTCCCTCGCACTTCCTAAAAAATTATTTTAGCCATGAACAGGTACAATGATATGTAAGAAATGAAACTGCCATTTCATTTTGGCGCAAAAAAATGCACTTCACGGGCACTTTAAGCTGAAATTAACATTAACGTAATGTTGTAAGAAAGCAAAACGAACCTTTTGAGAAAGCTTTTACTCTCATACTGGGCGAAATTGCGTAGCGTTGCTTACCTCAAAAAGGACTTTAGCGTGTTTCCCAGTAGAGAGAGCTGTCAGAGCGGTTCCTCTCAGAAGAGCCGCTGCTGGGCGGAGTCACAGAAACGCTCAACTGATCTTCACTCCCCGACTTCAAAACCTGCTTTTTGCACATTTTTGCACACATTATATACATCATAGCCCTATTATATTTCAAATATAATACACTGTAGTTGCCATATATACTCATTGTCCTAAGTGGTGGTTTTGTTTTTAGTTTTTTATAGTTACATTTAAATTTGGTGTAAATAATTGTCTTTGGCATCCTTTTTTAATGCTTAATTGTTTCTTAAAAATACTTATTTTCTGTTATCCTTATATATTTCGTTTTTTACCTATTTTTCAACTTTTTTTTTTAGATTGTTTATGTTCGCACCAGCAGACACCAAAGCAGATTCCTTGTATGTTTAAACGTACCTGACAATAAACTTGATTCTGATTCTGATTCTGATTCTGATGATGGTTGTCTTTGTGAAAAATGTAATAAAAAACTGAAACTGAAACACAAATATGGTGTAATGTTCATATAGAGAGTCAGGCTGAAGTGTATTCCCTTTCCCTGTGTTTGCCTTTACAGACCAACGAAGAAGATTACTCCATTACTCCCCATCCTGCTCAGAGTATCTCCAGCTGTCCTATCTACCTCTCTGGAGTTTTTTTTGGGGGGGAGGAGCATCACCTTCTCCCCCTCCCTCTCTCTCGGTCTCTCTCCGGTGTTTCTCTCTCTTCAGGAGGATCTCTGCTCACTTTCCCGTCGGAGTGACTCACAGCTGCTGAGGATGGACGTTCGTATCTTCACCCTGCAAGTCCTGAGGCTCTGCTGCCTTCTCCACGGTGAGCTCTACACACACACACACACACACACACACACACACACACACACACACACACACACACACACACACACACACACACACAGCGTGGTTGCTTGGCATGCATCTGTGCATGCCAAGCAACTGCTCACTAGTTTCTCTTGTTTTATTCACTGTCTGTGAGCAGCTGCAGGTTACAAAGATTTAAAAAAATATCCAGTAAATTAAAATAGTATCGATAATAATTTGAAGCTTCAGTAAAATGCATTTTTAGGAAGCTTGAACAAAGTGGAAGTCTTATTCTTCCCAAGGACTTCCTTTGCTTGAATATGCTTTAAACCCAGACAAGTTGAGTACCCCAAAGTTTTATGATAGAAATGTATAGTAGGGTCTCCAGCACATAGAACCTGCTGGATGCTAACCTGCGTATATGTGTGTGTGTGTGTGTGTGTGTGTGTGTGTGTGTGTAGGCTCTCAGCAGGGCGTGCACCAGCGGTCTCTCTACAAGGAGCTGATGAAGAACTACAACCCGTTAGAGCGGCCAGTCAGCAACGACTCCCACAGCCTCACCGTGCACTTCAGCTTCAGCCTGCTGCAGATCATGGATGTGGTGAGGAAACACACACACACACACCACACACACACACACACACACACACACACACACACACACACACAGATACTTTCCGGAGTTAATTGGCCAAATAAAACTTGAAACCACTGTGAATACAATCCTAAAACAGGCTTAACTTTCTTTAATTTCCTGGAAAGGCACACATTATAAAGTGGTGCAGGGATGTCGTATTTATGCGTTGGACCCTGAAGGCAGCATCTCTCATTTAGACACTTGTTACTGACATATTATAATTGCAATTTCCATGCATACCTCCTCTAAATAAAACAAAATCAAATGGCGGACTAGTGGGTAGATGTTTGTTCGGTGTGATGTATTTAAATGTCTCTCAATAAGACACAGGCCGCTCACGTTAAAGCTTTAAAATTCATAAGTGGGGCATTCAGCAAAAAATGTAGGGGGGGGAATAAATAATAGCCATGCTTTCCGAATCCTCTCTCTCATATTTCCTTCACCGCTTATATCTTGCCGTCACTGCAGTCAATACAAGTTTTGTGAAAACAGGATTTGGACTCGCTGATTGCTGAATGTCCCGAGAGTCTTTGTGACCCATTGCTTCTGATTTGGGAAATGTGTTTGTGATCTCTGTTGCAAAATCTGGGCTAAAATCCAAACAATGCAGCATAAATAGCAGATGTAGTTGTTATATCAGTGTGTCCACATACCTTGAAGAAAAACTTCAAAATGTTCACGTTCAGAGCAAATCGATGATCAGCCGCTGAAGCTTTGACCGTCATTACTGACTGCAGGGACGCAGCTACACACACACACACACACACACACACACACACACACACACACACACATACACACACACACACACACACCTACACACACACACACATACACCTACACACACACACACACACCTACACACACACACACACACACCTACACACACACACACACACACACACACACACACACACACAGTGATGGAGGACAACTAATTGAACACAACTCATTCCTTTCTAACTCACGCACATCTGCCTACTGACAGCTTTCATCTCTCTGCTATCACAGCATGCCACACACACACACACACACACACACACACACATACACACACACACACACACACACACACACACACACACACACACACACACACAGTGATGGAGGACAACTAATTGAACACAACTCATTCCTTTCTAACTCACGCACATCTGCCTCCTGACAGCTTTCATCTCTCTGCTCTCACAGCATGCCACACACACACACACACACACACACACACACACACACGCACACACATACACACACACACACACACACACATCATTAGAGATGTCAGGAGCTGGCAGCAGCTTGTTGGTTTTTGAAAACAGAGCTGCAGAGACTGACAACAACACACTGTTCATGCAGAAATACTGATACAACCCAGCTTCTGTATGACACACACACACACACACACACACACCACACACACACACACTACACATTGTCACCCAGCTGGTTGCTGCACAGACACTGGTAGAAGAAGGCAGTGTGAAACAACAGCTCTGCCATAGCTGGATATCAGATGTTGAGACTTCAGACTCTAAAGTCCTCCAACACACTGTAAACTTAGAAAATTAGAAACACTGAGTCCAGAGATGAAAACACACTAATTAGTTAAAGGGGTCTTCATGAATATAATATATTTTGCGGGGGCTTTATTGAGTTGTTGATCAATAACAGTGACTCAGCTTAAAGTTGGTCGGCTGCTGAACTTTACTTTTATCATTACTCAGTGTTTTACAGCTTCATCTGAACTCTGTCACATGCAGATAAAACACTCAGCTTTCATCAGCACCAGGTCAATCATTGACAGTCACGCCCAATGGGAGACTTGCACAAAGATCCTGGTTCCTTTATAAAGCAGTTTCTCACTCTCGCTATCCCAAACATTTCGTGCAGGACCTGAACGTCACACGAAACGTACAGTATGTTATTTCAATCATCCAAGGTCCACATACCTTTAATCGTTTTAATTGAATGCACTTTTCAGCTACTGTGTCACAGTGCGCCCCCCTAACAAGCGCTGATATTACACTGTATTATTATATTTATACTCCTTCCACTTTACAGGATTAGGGCCAGAACAATCTCAGAAAAAGGTCCCTTTTGTTCAGATATCAATTCTGAACAAAAGGGAAATGTTCTGACCGTCTTCTTACTTTTCAACACTGAATTGTCAGAAGACAAAATGTGCCTTTTGACAATTATCAACAGTTAAAAAAACGTTTTACTCTGAAAACATACAGTATCTGTACAATCAATTTAGAGCCTCTACTGCCTCCATGCTTTAATGTTCAAAAAGCTCTTTATTTCTCTCATACTGCCTGTGCTGCAGCACCTCTTTTCACCCTCTGTCTGAAACCAGAGCCCAGTCTGCTCTGATTGGTTAGCTGGCCGGCTCGTTTGTGATTGGTCAACCGCTTAGAGATCACGTACAATGTGTTGGAGCGCTAGCCAAAAGGAGCGTGTGTTACATCGTGGTGGTGTTGGAGAGAAACTCCCTCTGGAGGGATTTTAGCCTTTGCAGAGCGTTCGGGGAACTTAAAGCCTTTAGCCAATTAGCTCCAGAATGCGTGTGTGTGTGTGTGTGTGTGTGTGTGTGTGTGTGTGTGTGTGTGTTTACATGCACTAAAACCTATAGAACACACACTGCAGGACAGGGGAAAAGCAGAATAGGGCCTCTTTAATGAATCAGGAATTATATCACAGTAATAAAATAGTTCTGAAAGAGCCCATCTGCATAATGAGTATTTTTATATTTGGTACTTTAAGTTTATTTTTGATGTTAATACACTTATACTTTGACTGAAGGAAACAAACGACTGCAGGACTTTTACTTGTAACAGAGTATTTGAACACATCTTTTAATGAATCAAAGGATCTGAGTGAACTAACGGGGTGGCGTAGTGGGTTGTCCGTAGGTGTTCTTTGGATACAAGTAACATGTCATGTCATGTAATGTAACTAACTGAAGGTCAGTTTTCCATTAAAAGATAAAAACGTTGGACTTTAAAGTCCTTTCTCCTGAATATTCCTGCTCACAGAGTCCCGTCTTCTGATTGTCTCGGTGCGCTCGGCATCCTGAGAGAGAATTAAGGGTCCGGACATTCATCAACCTGACGTTACTCATATTCCTCCTCCATCCTTCTGCTGGCACAGCGCCATGTTATAAATGAGTTTGAAGGGACAGAGAGCATGCACTGGAAAAAGCTGCTTCAAAATCAAGTAAAAGATAATAAAACAAGGTGTGTTCTCTTGTAATAAGTAAACACATCTGCCAATAGAACAAGGGAACATTTGCCTGGTAAGATTTCTTGAAATAAGGAGGGATATTAAGATAAATGAGATCTTGTAATCAGCTGGGAAACCTTTTGTTGAACCAGGATCAGGACATGTTGTGTTACAAAGTAAGCCAGAAATGCTCCAAAGTTTTCTGATGATAGTTGGTGATTTTCCAATAAATTGTAAAACAAATAAAACTGAAAATTAGATGTTTTCAAGAGTCTGATTTAACAAGATACCTAAGATGCATCGTCTAAAAAAAAGACCCTATATCTCACTGCATTGTTAAAGTTATTAGGTCTTATATCAAGTGTAAATAGCCTGTATATTGACTCGTATTGCACTATTCCACTTTTTTTTAATCACTTTATTTAGAACTATTTTTCTTTTGTATTACTTTTAATATAATATACTTTAATATTGCTTTAATATTGTCTGCTTATCTGTATTATTGTGTTACATTGTCGGAGAAGCCTGTGACCTAAGATTCTCAACGACATAATTACTCTGTAGCTATGTTAGTTTGACAATAAAGAACCTTGAACCTTGAACCTTGAACCTTGAACCTTGAAATACATGTTCTGACTAGAAATGAGACGAATATACTTGATAAGATTTGAGAGGATCACAAACAACTCACATTGAAGCTCAGCGTAAGTTCAACCAGGAAGACCGTCTTTATATCTGTCATTCACATATTTCCTTCTGACTACGCTCACCCCTCCAATCAGCAATTGGCTTCACTCTCCAGCTGAACCTATCACTTTCGTCTCTATTCCCACAAGCCAATCACAGCGCAGCGTCACACCTTTAAATCTGCTTTCCCCCCTCCTGACAGGGTTGGGGTAAATAACCCAAATGAGTACGGAGACAGGAAGGCAGGTTTCAAAGTGTTAACAAAAGGCGAGCTTTATAGAGTGGTGCAGGAACGAGTCCTAAAAACCAGGAAGTGAGTCAGCATTTCACCACTTCCTGTTCCCTCGTCTCAGAGCCAATGGGATTTCTCCATAGGATGTGTGTTGGAAAATATCTGAAATAAGGTCTGTGGTTGAGACACATTGAAGAGACGGATCACGTTTTGTTCTAGGACATTAAATCCATCAGCAGTGACCCCACTGGTGATTTCTGAAGAGTTAGGTGTCTGAAAAACGATGGTTGTTACCAAGTGGCTGAATAGGACTACAGAAGTTGTGGGGGACGTTGTACGTCATTACGCCGAACACGTGAACACTCCTCTAAGTTAGTTTGCCCTGTTCTGCTTGAAAGCAAGTACCTGCCTCCTGCAGACTGTTCAAACAAACGCTTCAACTCGTTCCATTTAGAATCTGTATGTTTGAATATGGATCTGAAGTTGGCGTGACGTTGAAGTCGTGCTGCTGGACTCGGCTGTACTTCCTTTATAGCATCACGTTAGCATTTTGCTTCTGGACGTTAGATTTATGATTAGAACATTATAAAAGTAGGGTAGACATGTGGAGATTATCCGGCTGAACAAAACGTGCATTTATCAAACAGGTTCGTTTTCCACAGACCTTATTTTTTACAATATTCCAAAAATCCTATGGAGAAATCCCGTTGCTTTTTGTCGAGGGAACCAGCAGCTTCCTTCAGGGTCGGCCTACAAAAATACGTCATCCCTGCCCCGCTCTATTCAAAAGCTGATAACATGAGGAATACATTTCAAAACCTCCATCAATCCCTTCATGCCTCCACCACCACCAGGGTCTTATCGTTTTATCTGATAATGATACTCCCGCACAACGGGGTCTATTCGCCAAAACACCATCTGTGTATTCTTGATAATAAATATATTCTCAAACCAGTCTCTCCTGGTTGAACTGGTTTGCTCTTGTGTTTTCAGGACGAGAAGAACCAGGTGCTGACCACCAACATCTGGCTGCAGCTGGTGAGTCTCACTCTGCTGTTTGGGATACAACCAGCGCTGTAGATTCATTATAAACCTGCGTGAATCATCTGATATCTGTGATTAATCATGATTTATCATACGTTTGAAACGCTAGTATTTCCTTGCGGGAGATAAAACAAATACACGTGTGGTGATGTAATAAAGAAATGCCTGACAAACTGGTGAGAGAAATCAGAGAGTTTTTACGTTATTATAATAGGATTTCTGACTTTAAGGCGTGAAGTCCAACATAACTGTATATATACCTGTATGTACTTACTGGACCTGTAATGAACTGATTTTGCAAGTTAGTCGTTAATTCTTCCATATTTTTGAAGCTGGCTTTTTCAAAAACTAAAAAATTATTTATCAGAAAGTCCAAGTTTTTCTCCTTTTGGGTCACATGTGCATCCTGTGTGATGCCTTAAAAAAATAAAATAATGAAGAATGCTTTTATTTTTATGGTCAACCCTACATTATCTTAACGCGTTCCTTACTAGTCTTAATTTTAAAGATTGTTTGTACCACTTTACAATAAGATAAAGGATTCATAAAGGGTTTATAATTAGGTTGTAAACACTTTATTAATCATTAAGAACCATTTATAAACCAGTTCTCACATAGTTTTCATACATGGCTCACTATTTGGCAAGATGACTAAGCCTCATATTGGCTACTTAGCGAGAATCAACTCAGTGAGCAACAGATACTGTCAGGGTTTGAGGAAAAGGTAGGACCCAAATGCAGCTTAAAAAGGGAGAAGCGGGTTTCAATGGGTAACAAAAGGCGAGCTTTATTTCACAAAAAGCCGATGACAAAAGAAAACAAGGAACAAACTTAACATTACCAAATCAGGGGAGCACGAGTAAGGAATCCAGGACCAAACACTTCAGGGACAAACATGGAGCGTGAACTGAAAGGAAAGACAATGAACCGACATGGAGCACAGGGGAAGACAAGACTAAATACAAAGACGGGTAATCACAGGACAAGACACAGCTGGGCAGGGGAGGCAGAAACACAAGGGCAACAGGTGAACACAATGAGACAATCAGACACAGGAGGGCAAACACAGGAAGGAAGACCAGACACAGGAAGGAAGACCAGACACAGGAAGGAGGACCAGACACAGGAAGACCAGACACAGGAAGACCAGACACAGGAAGGAAGACCAGACACAGGAAGGAAGACCAGACACAGGAAGGAAGACCAGACACAGGAAGACCAGACACAGGAAGGAGGACCAGACACAGGAAGGAAGACCAGACACAGAAAGGAAGACCAGACACAGGAAGGAAGACCAGACACAGGAAGGAGGACCAGACACAGGAAGGAAGACCAGACACAGGAAGGAAGACCAGACACAGGAAGGAAGACCAGACACAGGAAGGAGGACCAGACACAGGAAGGAAGACCAGACACAGGAAGGAAGACCAGACACAGGAAGGAAGACCAGACACAGGAAGGAAAACACAGGAAGGAAGACAAGAGACAGGAAGGAAGACCAGACACAGGAAGGAGGACCAGACACAGGAAGGAGGACCAGACACAGGAAGGAAGACCAGACACAGGAAGGAAGACCAGACACAGGAAGGAAGACCAGACACAGGAAGGAAGACCAGACACAGGAAGGAAGACCAGACACAGGAAGACCAGACACAGGAAGACCAGACACAGGAGGGCAAACACAGGAAGGAAGACCAGACACAGGAAGGAAGACCAGACACAGGAAGGAAGACCAGACACAGGAAGGAAGACCAGACACAGGAAGGAGGACCAGACACAGGAAGGAAGACCAGACACAGGAAGGAAGACCAGACACAGGAAGGAAGACCAGACACAGGAAGGAAAA
>CM062273.1:1447039-1574539 GCA_031216635.1 Dissostichus eleginoides
GTTCAGTATTTGGGTTCAACATGTAAGAAGTAGAAAGTACAGGTATTTGGTTCAACATGTAAGAGTAGAAAGTACAGTATTTGGGTTCACATGTAAGAAGTAAAAGTAAAAAGTGGTCAGAAACATAAGTAGTGGAGTAAAGTACTGATACCACAAAAATGTACAGTATGGAAGTATTTGTACTCCACTACTTCCCACCTCTGCTTGTTGGTGTTTGCTCAGAGGTTCCCGGGCGGAGGAGCGAGCGTTTCTACGAGTGCTGCGAGGAGCCGTACCCCGACGTGACCTTCATCGTGAGGATGAGGAGGAGGACGCTGTACTACGGGCTGAACCTCCTGCTGCCCTGCGTCCTCATCTCCACTCTGGCTCTACTTGTCTTCCTGTTGCCCGCTGACTCCGGGGAGAAGATCTCTCTGGGTGAGGAGGACGCTTTCAATCAAATAATGATCCTCCTTCCTATCATCCTCACTATCTTCCTCACTATCATCCTCACTATCTTCCTCACTATCTTCCTCACTACCATCCTCACTATCATCCTCATCCTCACTATCTTCCTCACTATCATCCTCACTATCATCCTCACTATCTTCCTCACTATCATCCTCACCCTCACTATCATCGTCACTATCATCCTTACTATCATCCTCACTATCTTCCTCACTATCATCCTCACTATCTTCCTCACTATCCTCCTCACTATCATCCTCATCCTCACTATCTTCCTCACTATCATCCTCACTATCATACTCACTATCATCCTCACTATCATCCTCATCCTCACTATCATCCTCATCCTCACTATCTTCCTCACTATCATCCTCACTATCATCCTCACTATCATCCTCATCCTCACTATCATCCTCACTATCATCCTCACTATCATCCTCACTATCATCCTCATCCTCACTATCATACTCACTATCATCCTCACTATCATCCTCATCCTCACTATCTTCCTCACTATCATCCTCACTATCATCCTCACTATCATCCTCATCCTCACTATCATCCTCACTATCATACTCACTATCATCCTCACTATCATCCTCATCCTCACTATCATCCTCATCCTCACTATCTTCCTCACTATCATCCTCACTATCATCCTCACTATCATCCTCATCCTCACTATCATACTCACTATCATCCTCACTATCATCCTCATCCTCACTATCATCCTCATCCTCACTATCTTCCTCACTATCTTCCTCACTATCATCCTCATTACCATCCTCACTATCTTCCTCACTATCATCCTCACTATCATCCTCATCCTCACTATCATCCTCATCCTCACTATCTTCCTCACTATCATCCTCACTATCATCCTCACTATCATCCTCATCCTCACTATCTTCCTCACTATCATCCTCACTATCTTCCTCACTATCATCCTCACTATCTTCCTCACTATCCTCCTCACTATCATCCTCATCCTCACTATCTTCCTCACTATCATCCTCACTATCATCCTCACTACCATCCTCACTATCTTCCTCACTATCATCCTCACTATCATCCTCATCCTCACTATCATCCTCATCCTCACTATCTTCCTCACTATCATCCTCACTATCATCCTCACTATCATCCTCACTATCATCCTCATCCTCACTATCTTCCTCACTATGATCCTCACTATCTTCCTCACTATCATCCTCACTATCTTCCTCACTATCATCCTCACTATCTTCCTCACTATCATCCTCACTATCATCCTCACTATCTTCCTCACTATCTTCCTCACTATCTTCCTCACTATCTTCCTCACTATCATCCTCACTATCATCCTCACTATCATCCTCACTATCATCCTCACTATCTTCCTCACTATCTTCCTCACTATCTTCCTCACTATCATCCTCACTATCATCCTCACTATCATCCTCACTATCTTCCTCACTATCTTCCTCACTATCATCCTCACTATCTTCCTCACTATCATCATCACTATCTTCCTCACTATCATCCTCCCTATCTTCATTACTATCATCCTCACTATCTTCCTCACTATCTTCCTCACTATCATCCTCATTATCTTCCTCACTATCATCCTCACTATCATCCTCATCCTCACTATCACCCTCACTATCTTCCTCACTATCATCCCCATTATCTTCCCTCACTATCATCCTCACTATCATCTTACTATCTCCCCTCCTATCATCTTCCTATCAACTTCCTAACCTCTTTATTATCTTCCTTCCTATCTCCCCTCCTATCATCCTCGCTATCATCCTTCCTATCTTCCTTCCTATCCTAAGATGTCTCTGGGTGAGGAGGACATTTTCAAAATCTCATGTTCATCCAGATATTGTGGGCCTCTTTTGCAAAAGATGATTAAAGACTCAGAAGGACAACTCTTTGACGAGTTCATTTCAAGATTTGGAGTGGATTATTTGTGACTTCAGCCGATATCTGGATAACTCACAGACCAAAATTCATGTAAATGACCCAAACAAATATTACAATTAGATATTTTTGTATAACATTTTTTTAATTTCATGGCATAAATTGTGTTAGAAAAATCTCACTGGTCACAGGCTTCAGCTTCTATCCTCTCAAGAATGAAAGTAGTAAAAACTAAAAAGTCTCAAAATTCGGACTTTTACTCAAAATCCTGACTTTTTCATCAGAATTCGGACTTTTACTCAAATATCTAAAGATTCTGACTTTTTCTCAAAAATCTGACTTTTTCTCAAAATTATGACTTTTTCTCAAAATTATGACTTTTTCTCAAAATCTCAAAATTATGACTTTTTCTGAATACTTACAAATGTTAATAATCACTGGTCCCCGGCTTGAGCTTCAATCTCAGGATCCATGTATTTCTGATCCTCTCCAGAATGGAAGTAGTCATCACATACAGAGCATCAACTAGTTCCTGAACAGTGTCCTTCACATGCTGATATCCAAGAGAGGGAGTTACACAGTCACAAGATGGAGGAATAGAAAGCAGTATTCAATGTTTAGTTCAGATTAGCTCCACGTCAGAAATGATCATGCTTGTCATATGTCTATCTCCATAGAGGCTGAATCATCATGTTAATCACATAGCTATCATATGCCTCAAACAGTCCTGATGCTCTTCTAGGTAATCATACATCCTGTCATGTTCACAGCTACAGTTGGGATACCTTTGTTATCATGTTACTCTGATATTGGAAGAGGACATTCAGGATTTTCCCAACAAATTGTAAAATCCTAAAAATAAAATAATGATATTTACGATAAAAAATCCACACAGTAGATAACAATAGGCATATTAACACTTAACTGAGTCTTAACAACAACACAGACTCACATCAGCCTGTTCAATGCAGGGATTAAATCTCCCACAATGCATCACAGGAACACCTTTCATCTCTCACCTGTCTCTCACCTGTCCCTCACCTGTCTCTCACCTGTCTCTCACCTGTCTCTCACATGTCTCTCACCTGTCTCTCACATGCTCTCACTGTCTCTCTCTCTCCCCTGTCTCTCACCTGTCTCTCTCTCACCTGTTTCTCACCTGTCCCTCACCTGTTTCTCACCTGCATTTCACCTGTCTCTCACCTGTCTCTCTCTCTCACCTGTCTCTCACCTGTCACTCTCTCACCTGTCTCTCTCTCACCTGTCTCTCTCTCACCTGTTTCTCACCTGTCTCTCACCTGTCCCTCACCTGTCTCTCACATGTCTCTCACCTGTCTCTCACCTGTCTCTCACCTGTCTCTCACATGTCTCTCACCTGTCTCTCACCTGTCCCTCACCTGTCTCTCAACTGTCTCTCACCTGTCTCTCACCTGTCTTATAATAACATATTTATTAACACATATTAACTGATATCTGTGTGTGCAGGTATCACCGTGCTGCTCTCTCTAACCGTCTTCATGCTGCTGGTCGCTGAGATCATGCCGGCCACCTCAGACTCTGTTCCTCTCATCGGTAACAGTTAGCATCCTTGCACTGTCTCTACTTTAAAGAGTCCTCTCCTGCTGATGTTCAGGTGTATATCAGTATGCAGTGTCTCTACTTTAAAGAGTCCTCTCCTTCTGATGTTCAGGTGTATATCAGTATGTAGTGTCTCTACTTTAAAGAGTCCCTCTCCTGCTGATGTTCAGGTGTATATCAGTATGTAGTGTCTCTACTTTAAAGAGTCCTCTCCTGCTGATGTTCAGGTGTATATCAGTATGTAGTGTCTCTACTTTAAAGAGTCCTCTCCTGCTGATGTTCAGGTGTGTATCAGTATTTAGTGTCTCTACTTTAAAGAGTCCTCTCCTGCTGATGTTCAGGTGTATATCAGTATGTAGTGTCTCTACTTTAAAGAGTCCTCTCCTGCTGATGCTCAGGTGTATATCAGTATGTAGTGTCTCTACTTTAAAGAGTCCTCTCCTGCTGATGTTCAGGTGTATATCAGTATGTAGTGTCTCTACTTTAAAGAGTCCTCTCCTGCTGATGTTCAGGTGTATATCAGTATGTAGTGTCTCTACTTTAAAGAGTCCTCTCCTGCTGATGTGCAGGTGTATATCAGTATGTAGTGTCTCTACTTTAAAGAGTCCCTCTCCTGCTGATGTTCAGGTGTATATCAGTATGTAGTGTCTCTACTTTAAAGAGTCCCTCTCCTGCTGATGTTCAGGTGTATATCAGTATGTAGTGTCTCTGCTTTAAAGAGTCCTCTCCTGCTGATGTGCAGGTGTATATCAGTATGTAGTGTCTCTACTTTAAAGAGTCCCTCTCCTGCTGATGTTCAGGTGTATATCAGTATGTAGTCTCTCTACTTTAAAGAGTCCCTCTCCTGCTGATGTTCAGGTGTATATCAGTATGTAGTGTCTCTACTTTAAAGAGTCCTCTCCTGCTGATGTTCAGGTGTGTATCAGTATTTAGTGTCTCTACTTTAAAGAGTCCTCCCCTGTCTCCTATCTGTGTTTCAGCTCAGTATTTTGCCACCACCATGGTGATCGTGGGTCTCTCCGTCATCGCCACGGTTCTGGTTCTGCAGTTCCACCACCACCACCCTGACGGAGGAAACATGCCTCAGTGGGTCAGTGCTACTCCTTCATCACGTTGCTAAGACTTTTATTGTCAAGAGTGATACCATCTCTGGTAAAAAAACATAATTTAAATGGTCCTTCTGCAGGATTCATTTCAATTAAATCAATGAATCAATTAGATGTCAGAATCGTACGAGTGTTAGTCCAGTAAGAGTTCCTTCAGATGAGAATGGACCGAGTGTGTTGTGTGAAAAAGCTGTCAGATAAATGTAGTAAAGTAGAATAATAAATAGACTTACACATACTGAAGTACCTCAAATACTTCTTAATGAAAGTACTGGAGTAAATGTACATGGACAGGCTTTAACGAGCTTCAGTGTGAGAGCCTATTGGACGTTAACGTATTCATCCTGTTGATCTCCCTAGTTATTTTAAAGCAACCTGGAGGTCACATAAAAGTGCTTACGTAAGTGTGTTGTGTCATGTGTCTCTGTGTGCTGTGTGTGTCTCTGTGTGCGTGTGTGTGTGTGTCTCTGTGTGCTGTGTGTGTCTCTGTGTGCTGTGTGTGTGTCTCTGTGTGTGTGTGCTGTGTGTGTCTCTGTGTGCGTGTGCTGTGTGTGTCTCTGTGTGCGTGTGCTGTGTGTGTCTCTGTGTGCTGTGTGTGTCTCTGTGTGCGTGTGCTCTGTGTGTCTCTGTGTGCGTGTGTGTCTCTGTGTGCTGTTTGTGTCTCTGTGTGCGTGTGCTGTGTGTGTCTCTGTGTGCGTGTGTGTGTCTCTGTGTGCGTGTGCTGTGTGTGTCTCTGTGTGCGTGTGTGTCTGTGTGTCTCTGTGTGCGTGTGCTGTGTGTGTCTCTGTGTGCGTGTGCTGTGTGTGTCTCTGTGTGCGTGTGCTGTGTGTGTCTCTGTGTGCGTGTGCTGTGTGTGTCTCTGTGTGCGTGTGCTGTGTGTGTCTCTGTGTGCTGTGTGTGTCTCTGTGTGCTGTGTGTGTCTCTGTGTGCGTGTGTGTCTCTGTGCTGTGTGTGTCTCTGTGTGTGTCTCTGTGTGCTGTGTGTGTCTCTGTGTGCATGTGTGTGTGTGTCTCTGTGTGCGTGTGCTGTGTGTGTCTCTGTGTGCGTGTGTGTGTGTGTCTCTGTGTGCTGTGTGTGTCTCTGTGTGCGTGTGAGTGTGTGTCTCTGTGTGCGTGTGCTGTGTGTGTGTGTGTGTCTTTTTATAGTACTTTTCCCCTTTTCTAATCATTTTGTTTAATTCTCCCTCTTCCTCTTCCTCTTCCTCTTCCTCTTCCTCTTCCTCTTCCTCTTCCTCCTCCTCCTCCTCCTCCTCCTCCTCCTCTCCAGACCCGTGTGATCTTGCTGAACTGGTGCTCCTGGTTCCTCAGGATGCGTCGTCCCGGCAACAACAACAACCTCCTGTATGTGGGCTTCAGGGAGGGGGCGGGGCTTCACTACGCCCCGCCCTCTGACCCCGACCTGGTCCAGATCCTGGAGGAGCTGCGCTTCATCGCGGGGCGCTTCAGGAGGCGGGACCAAGAGCAGGCGGCCTGCTCTGATTGGATGTTCGCTGCAGCGGTGATCGACCGCCTCTGTCTGGTCACTTTCTCTCTTTTCACCATCCTCTGCACCATCGGGATACTCATGTCTGCTCCTCACTTTGTGGAGGCCATTTCTAAAGACTTCTTCAACTGAGGAGGGAGAGGAGGAGGAGGAGGAGGAGGGGGAGGAGGGGGAGGAGGGGGAGGGGGAGGAGGAGGAGGGGGAGGAGGAGGAGGTGGAGGAAGAGTGTACATTTTTTTTGACACCTTATTGAGGTTTTTATCTTCCAAACTGTTTTATCTCAGGTTTCTTCCCCAGTTTAAATACCATGTAACACAAGAGAACAACACTGATATCAAGGTTCAAACTATTTAACAATAAAACACTTCTGTATGAACTCTGGCTGAAGGATTGTGGATGAATGTTTTTATTTCTCATGTGACAGCCTGGCTGTGAGTGTGTGTGTGTGTGTGTGTGTGCTCAGGCTGAGTTCCGTGGTGTCTCGCAGACCCCACGCAGCAACCAGGAAACTAGACCAGAAACTCAGCTCCCACTGTCCGCTCCTCACAGCAGCGAGCCCCCCAACGTCCCGCCAACACGGCACCCAGACCCCACGCAGCATTCTCATCTGTTTGTCATTACTGGTGTCATTTTCTGGTTGCTAACAAACGCCATTGTAAAACATAATCACTGATGTTCCGCTGTAACGGTGGTGGACTCATCAGAACAGAGTGGGCAAGCTGACCAATCAGAGCACAGTGGGCTCATAGGGAGGGGGGTGCAGGAGCTCCAACAAGCCGTTTAGGACAGAGAGTGAATACACATGCTATACAGAGATGCTGTATGAGGCTGCAGCCACACGGCGACGATAACGAAAACGAACCGAATTCGATGTAAAAAAAGGCTTCCGTCCACACGAGACCGCTCGACCCGCTGGAGACGCTGTAGTACATATGCCGGGCCTGTAAGTGGCGCTGTACTTCCGCCACAAAATACACCAAAAGCAGCGAATAAGACCCCCCGAGCATGGTTGCCATGGTTGCCTGGTTGCCCTTCTGTTTATTCTCCAAGGTGGATTTAGCAGCATGTAGTTCATGTTGCTCTCCATGTCCACTTGTTGCTGATGGTTGTGGTAGAGGGGCTGTAGATTTGACGCGGGGGTGAGCAGCAGAGGTGGGGAGAGGCAGGGAGCCGTTAGAATGTTTTTTCGCCGGTCAACATGTCCGTTAAAGTTGAAATCTTCCGGACAAAATTTGAAAAGTGCCGGTCAAAGGTCTTCTTTGTTATTTATTGAGCTTTAAAACAAATTGATAACGACTCTATATATAAGAATAATAAACGGAGCCTCTCTTTTCCTCGCCCTCTCCTGACAGCCCGTCAGTATCCGTGGTCTCATGCAGCTGGCTGATCCAGTAACGAGTGACCCGACAGTAAAAATAAACATATTTATAACTAGTTTAGGTAGTTTGAGAGTTCATTAAAATAGCTAAGGGTGATGATCTAACTTGAAGTGTGTGTTTTGCTCCGCTCACCGCTCCATCACAGCGGGCGGAGCTGCAGGTGATCATGCAGAGCTGCGTTTCTCTGTCAGCAGCAGCTGATCTCTGATCTCTCTCTCCTGTCCGATTACACTTCAGTCGCGTTTATGTCCATATCGATCAGATAGCTAGTTCTAATGATATGAATGCCTGCATGTCAAAGGACACCTAAACGATAAGCAACATTTTGACCGGAGAGATTTAGATTTGCCGGTCTTCAGCATATTTTACCGGTCATAGTCCGGTAATTACCGGCTAACGGGAACTCTGCCGTGCGGGGGGGTCTGCTGGAGGCTCCTGCTGGGTGCACTGTCCTGCGAGACACCGGGACCTGGCTCGAAACACTCGGAAAACTGTTGTTGTTGTTGGCGAAACACATCAGCAATGACGCGGGGCTATTGCTTCATCGTTATCAGAAAATGATCGTATAGGGCGTAGACACGGAGCCGGTTGGCCCCCAAGAGCGTTGCGTCCCCAGATCTACCCACCTTGGGACCCGTTATCGTTATCTGCGTTTCCCTGTCGGCCTCGTGTGGCCGAACCGTCTATACGATTGAGAACTCCGTTTCGTGTGGCCAGGGCCTGAGAAACCAATGTGAGTTTGGAACATTGAACAATGTGAATCTATTCTAGTAGACCTCAACAATGGAATTATGATCAGTAGAAAAGGCCATGACACGGGACCTTTAAAGTTCAGTCGTTCTGATCCTGTGTCTGCATCATTAATGAGGGGAAATATGACTTTGCATTATTGGTATAACAACAACTCATTTTTAACGACTGCCTCTGACTTCCTGTTGATTCATTTTAATTCATGCATTGTTTTGTTTCTTTCTTCATCCTCTGGAGCAGAGAGAGGAGCTGTGGATCGTTGTTATT
Organism: Dissostichus eleginoides; assembly: GCA_031216635.1. Lineage (NCBI taxonomy): Eukaryota > Metazoa > Chordata > Actinopteri > Perciformes > Nototheniidae > Dissostichus > Dissostichus eleginoides. The sequence goes on from CM062273.1 coordinate 1,455,954, forward strand.
GATTAATGCGTCAGTTGTTTGGCTTTTTAAATGTCAGAAACTGAAACAAAATGTCCATCAGTGTTTCTTAAATCCCAATATCACGACATCAACTCAAATATATTCAGATATTTTAAAGTTAGTAAAGAAATATTCACTTTTCAGACTTATTTTTCTACTAAATAATGACTCTTCATTATTAATATCCAACAACTTATCTGTTGCTTTTTGTTTAAAATGTGAGTTATATCTGCAGTTTCTCCTCTATATCTTAGCTCTGGGGTACGGTGGCCCACAGGTTCAAAGACATATGAAAAAACCTCAAGAACTCATTTACAAAAATGGCAGAAAAAAACTCAGAGATTAAATTCACAAATGGAGGAGAGAAAAATGAAAAATAAAGTTTCACATGAATGAGTAAACTACCTTAAAGAAATAGTGAGGTTTTGGTCAAGGAGCCAGTTCGCTCTCTTGCAAATTAACAAGAAATGTAGTGCCTTTACAAAGAAACACGTCTAAAGTTCCCTGAGATTAAATACAAAATATACACAAAAAACCCAGGAAATGCTGAGATAAAGTCACAGGAGAGAAAAGTGAAGTTAAAGGGGACCTATCATGCAAAATGCACTTTGTGATGTCTTCTCTACATCAACATGTGTCCCTGGTGTGTCCCCGGTGTGTCGGGGAACTCACGCAGCGTCAGAAAATAAAACCCTCTCTCTTTTCCTCCGTACCCAAATCTCTAAAAACGGGGGAACAACGGAGCTGATCCAGATTTGCGTCCAATATGACGTAATATCTGAAATGTGGACCCACGGCCCAATCAGAAACGTTGCTATCAGAAACAATGCCCGACTGTTTTGGACGTTATATGGTCGGTGTTTACATTAGCATCGCTAACACTCAGAGCTAACCTGTACTGGAGAGCATGTGTGTGAAGAAGCAGGAAATAAAAAGGAACTCACCTTGTGGTATAACCGGCAAGAGAGAAAGCCTTTGAGCTCCATACTGTTTCAGAGAGAATCCTTGATAATCCATGATATGGCGTTTCATCACGGCAGTATTTAGTTTAGACAGTAGCTGCCGGGTCCCGCATGAGCTCAGCCCCCTCCTTTTTTTTTAAAGCTTTATACCCCAAATCAGCACTTTTGAAACAGGAAGTGAAATAGAGGGATATGAGGCATGGCTAGAATGGGTGATCTGTTTGGTATTTTGAGCAAAACACTTCATAGACATGTTTTTTATATATTTGTATATATCTGAGACCTATGCTATTGCCTAAAAATAGCATGATAGGTGACCTTTAAGTTTAAATAAAGTCACTAATTCACAAGACATTTTGTGTATTTACAAAAAAAGAAATATGAAAGACTTCTCTGAGATTAATTTAAAAAAGATTGCAGAAATAAGTCTGAAATGTTCTGAGATGAAGAACAGTGCTGTAGGAGCTGCTTCATGATTTCACAAAGTCACAACATGATGTGAAACAAATGAAACCTTTACACCAAAAAACTCTGAAATAGTCTTGAGACCAAGTCACACATTGAGGAGATGTTCCTTCATAGATACAGCTGTGAATATCAGCGGAAATGTTACTGAGGACACACAGACTCTGCACATCACGAGTGTTTCAGGTGAGAGTCACTTTTTAAAAACACACGGTCAAATCAATCAGATCTTCTGCACTTTAAAGGGTTCTGCTGATGTTCAGGTGTACGTGACATTGCTCTGTAACACTCAATACACGATCACATGATGTGTAAAAGGTTATTTTCAATGAGGAGTAAAACAGAAGGAACACAATCTGAAGTTGACATAGCCGGCATTTTATTAAACATTAAACAACACTTTCGGCCCTCAGCTAATTCAGACAGTATAATGAAATATGGCCCACAAATTAAACCTGTCATATATTGTACTACTTCAATATATATGTACAAATATATATCACGGTATTCATGTGTGCCCACCTTTCTTTCTATCTCCTCTCATTATAATCACTCTGAAGTTTCTGTTTGAAGGAATGAGCTGCTAACTCAATAAAGTAAACCCTCTGGAGAGCTGAGATGAAGGCTGTTGTGTTTCTTAAAGCATTTTCAAGAATCAACAATCATTTACCTTCTTTTGATTCATTTGATTCATTTGATTATTTTGATTATTTTGATTCATTTGATTCATTTGATTCATTTGATTATTTTTGATTCATTTGATTCATTTGATTATTTTGATTCATTTGATTATTTTGATTCATTTGATTCATTTGATTATTTTGATTAATTTGATTAATTTGATTCATTTGATTCATTTGATTATTTTGATTCATTTGATTATTTTGATTCATTTGATTATTTTGATTCATTTGATTCATTTGTCCAACTTATAACTGAACTGATAAGGAGATATTAATCACCCAATAAAAGACTCTCTGGGGACACAGCCTTCAGAATAAAAGACTCTCTGAGGACACAGCCTTCAGAATAAAAGACTCTCTGAGGACACAGCCTTCAAAATAAAAGACTCTCTGAGGACACAGCCTTCAGAATAAAAGACTCTCTGAGGACACAGCCTTCAGAATAAAGGACTCTCTGAGGACACAGCCTTCAAAATAAAAGACTCTCTGATAAAAACACTTCTGACAGTAAAGACACAATCAGTGAGCCATATTTAAAACACCAACCCTTAAACCCAGGACAGGAAGTGGTCTCCTCCTACAGAGGACACAGAGACGCTGAGTAGTCATATGACCATAAACAGAACCCAGCATAGAGAGGTTCAGTGAATGTGGTTCTGATGGTGCGGAGGTGGGTCAGTGTGTCAGAGGAGACTCTGTAGAAGGAGAGAGAGCCAGCAGGAAGATCCAGATACACTGCTACTCTACCAGAGGAGGAGGAGGAGGAGGAGGAGGAGGAGGAGGAGGAGGAGGAGGAGGAGGAGGAGGAGATGCTTGTTTCTCTCTTATTGTGCCCGACAGAGTAACAATCATCAGAGCAGTGCAGAATCCAGGACTGATCATTCCCTCCAAACAAACAGTCCCCTCCATCTCCTCTCCTGCTGATTCCTCTGTAAGTCACTGATATACGAACCCCTCCTCTCCACTCGACCTCCCAGTAACAGCGACCAGTCAGAGCTTCTCTACACATCAGCTGAGGCCAGGAGTCAAACCTTTCTGGATGATCAGGATATGGCTGCTCCTCTCCCACACATGTCACCTTCCTGTTGTTCTCAGACAGTTTGAGGTTTCTGTGTGCTGTGTTTGAGTCCAGGGTGAGTTCACAGGAATCTGATGAGAGACACAGACAGCAGTTTATCATCAGACTCACCTGAAGGCTTTACTCTCTGTTAGTGATCCTTTCTATAATAGCGCTATATAAGTGTCATGTATTATTATTATAAAGTTTAAAGGTGATGCTAGTTCAGCAGGTTCTGACCAATTTGCTGCCCTAGGCAAGACTTTAGCTGGCGCAGTAAAATGCTTCAATCTGGTGCACTTTGAGCACACAATTACTAGAGACCTGATCTAAGGGGTACAACTCTAAACTCATTTTAATAATCAAATAAGTATGTGAACCAACCCACTGTCTTCAGTCTGCGTACAAATGACACGACTTTACACGTTGGAAATGCGTGCAATAGATACGCAGAAGTCCGATTTTGCGTGCATATGATACGCTAACCATTCCCATTGAGATGTGAGGCCGAGTTTTGCGTGCATATTATACGCCACGTTTCTTGCCTGCGCCACTTGTTTTTGTCCGGTCGGGTCTTGGAAGACCGGAAGCTGTGTGGTCCATAAAAACATGTTCTTACTCAATACCAAGCCACGATTATTGTTTTTATTTTAAATCGTATGATGTCGGACTTTTTTTCCTGTCTGTGAGGAAAAGAAATGGCTCAGAGCTTCAGAATACTGAAATCTGTCTTTTTTTTAATCTTTTTTTCCTTCTAATTTGTTATTCTTTTCTAAATAACACACCGTTATTTACTCAACAATAACACACAATTTATTTGTTTAATTCTATAATCTCTGGCTTTTTAGCCGTTCCTCAGGAACTGAATTTCAAAATAAAGTCACCGGAAACAGACGTAGGCCTATAAGGGACATTTCGAGCATCATTGCGATACACACCACAAACCCACTGATTACCCAAGATCCTCAGCTAGAAGCTCGGTGATTGGATTGTTTAGCCGCAATGCACGTTGGGATATGGTGTTAATGCGATATGAAATCCGAAAAACATTTAAAAAAAGAAAATAATACTTTATTCCGAGTGTGCTTGCTTTTCTCTTTGGAAGTCATCACATCACGGCATTGTAATACACGGTTCGGCTGCATTAAATATCACACATCTGCCGTAGTTCTTTATTTATAGAGCCCTGATTAGAAGACTTCTAGACAAACTGGAAGAAATGCAGCCGAAACTGAATACGTGACGTGGATCATAAATATATCAGCAATTAAACAACATCTTCCATTTCTTTTCACATAATACGGGGGTCTCCTGTCCATGCTGCTACTCTGGTTCAAACTGCATCCACCAAACGATGTGATTTGTCTCCACCTCCCCAAAAGAACCAAAATCTGACACGGTCTGAAATGTCTTTTTTAGCTGTTCTGTCGTCATTTCCTGTGATCTTCTTCATGCAGTCAGTCAAAATGAATATTAATACGGGGCGTTTCTTTGACTATTTATAGGCAAATATGGGCGTTACGTGAAGTGTTACGCCAGTGTTTTATAAATCGGAAAAACGTCTGTATTTATTCGCTTTGTCCTACGTAAGCAACCTTCCCACGTGAATCCCACGCAAGGCTTTATAAATGAGGCCCCTGGACACACCTGAAGGCTTTACTCTCTGTTAGTGATCCTTTCTATAATAGCGCTATATAAGTGTCATGTATTATTATTATTATTATAAAGTTTAAAGGCGATGCATGCCAGTCATGTTTTAATGAATAAATACCACCTCCATCATCTTTGTCTTTAGAGAGAAGCTGACTGATCCACACTTACACTTCCTCAGACCTGGTTTTAACCTCTGCTCTCCACCATGGTCCAGCCTGGAGGAAGAAACACAGTCAGGATGATTTTCTATCCAACATGAGTCCTAGCTGCTGGTACCTCGTGGAACAGAGTTTACTTTCTTAGAGGAAGCTTTTTTATTCTAATTGACTTTTTATTGGCAGTTAGTGTCAAACATTGTCACAGCATATTGTACATTGCATCTTCACATGAATGACATAAATCTGTTCATAGTTCTTTTCAGCAATATACACATGATGACACAAAAAACACAGGTGAGATCGACATTGAAAAGACAAATGAAAATAAAACAGTGAGCAATTAGGGAGTAGACATTTCTTTACAGCAGAGTTCTGGATCTGTGAAAACTAAGCCAAGCCTTTAGGGCTTTACAAAGTGAGTCCACTTCTCCCAGTTTGGAGTAAATTGACCAATGTATGATTGACAGATGCTGTTATCTTTCCCATATTGTAAATATCCATTGAGATGTCCATCCATCCATTTAGAGTTGGGCTATCCTTCTATAACCACTTCCTGGTTAATGCCTTTTTAGCAGCAACCAGCTGAATGTTCAATAAGTATTTGTCCCTTCTCAAATTCCCAAAGTATAACATCTTGATCTCTAGAGGTGTTATGTCTTTGAAAATGACTTGTAAGGCATTGTGTATCTCCTTCCAGTAGACTTTGATACCTGGACAGTCCCAGAATACATGGAAGTGGTTTGCATTCCGGTCACCACAGTTCCTCCAACATATAGGGGTCCTCTCATAGTGGGACTTCTGAGAGGGCGGAATAAAATATCCTATCAGGTTCTTCCAGGTATATTCCCTCCAGTTCTGTGAGCTGGTATATTTCCACTGATATCTCCACATTGTTACCCATTCTTCCCCAGATATATGTATCCCTCCTTCCTGCTCCCACTTCTTTATTATGTAAGTAGTTGAGTGTTTTTTAAGGTTTGTCAATCCTTTGAATACACATGATATGGTTCTACCATTAACATCTGCGTTATACACTTTCCTAAACATTTCTATCAAACCTACACTTGCCTCTGACACGTTTTCCACTTTCAAATGAACATAATGCCGTACCTGAAGATATCGATAAAAGTCCTGTTTTCCCAAGGTGTATTTCTCTTTGAGGGTATCCAAGCTGAGCAATGCTCCCCCTTTCATCAGCTTGCACAGAGCTGTTAGACCTTTTAGAGCCCAGTCCCTAAATCTAGTATCTAATCTGTTAGGCATGAAATCCGAGTCATATGCACACCATTTGAGAAAGATAGTATCATTCTCCAGTTTATATTCTTTTATAATAGTTTTCCACATTTTAAGAGTACATTTCATCCATGGATTTTCAATAATGTTTATGAAATTGTGTAGGTTATTGTCAGCTATAATTGCCTGTATGGGAGTACACCTTCTGTTCTATATGTTTCCATTGAGCATCATATGCTGGGTTACACCAGCATATCATTGTTCTTATCTGTGTTGTGAAATAGTAATCTCTGAGAGGGTACATCCCATCCCCCTTCTTCTTTGGCCAGGTGTAAAGTTTTGAGACGAACCCTCGGTCTTTTACCTTGCCATATATAACTTGATATCATTTTTTCCCATTCATTGAATGGACTTTGGTTGATCTCTATAGGGTTTGGAATAGATATAATAATCTAGGTAGTATATTTTTTTTAATAGATTCAATTCTTGAAGAAATATTAATAAAGGAATTAGGTTCCATCTTGCTATATCTTCCTTCATTATTTTCTGTACAGGTAGGAAATTGCATTCGAATAATTTTGAAAGATCTTTAGGGATGTTAATGCCCAAATACTTGGGTATCTATTCCTAATTTCTTCAGGTGGAAGGGACTTGTCTAAGCTAGACTAGGCTGCCATTCGGTATGGTGACGTCACCGGAACCATGACCATTATTTTCAAGTCAATAAAATCATCTGAATTCATATCGGGAGTCAAGTCGTTAGTTTCTTTATGATGTAGCCGTGTAATAAGCGGGATAATGTGCAGTGAGGCATCCCGTACACATTCAACTGCTTACAGCTAACTGCTAAAGGCTAACTGCTAACAGCCAACTGCTAACAGCTACCTGCTTACAGTCAATGGCTAACAGCTAACGGCTTAGTTTATCAGCTCTCCTCCTGCTGATATCAACATGAATTTGATGTTCATGATGGCATTATGAGGAGAAAAAAGGATGCGTACCTGGACGTGACGATCATAAATTACGTAATAAAGAATCACAAAAAGTTAATCTTGGTTTCCCATCAGCGACTAGGAAATATGCTGATCATCGGCCAAAGCAGGCCAGTACATTATAACACATAATGTGAGTTTCTGTAAGTCAGAACTATCCAAACTGAACCACTGTTGATCACTTGCATCCGTTAAAGAGTAGAGTGGACTCAGCCGTCAATGAGGGTGTAAAAACTCAATGAAATATAATTTCAATAACTGTGTCATAAAGGAGAGGAAGAACATGACATTTGAGATATTAGAGACACCTTCAGTCTGTCTGTCCATACCTGAGAGTGTCCAGTTTCCAGAGTGGATCCTCCAGTCCAGTAGACAGCCGCTTCTTTCCTGAGTATCCTGGATGATTGTAGCTCAGGTCCAGCTCTCTCAGATGGAATGGGTTGGAGCTCAGAGCTGAAGCCAGATAAACACAGCCTTCCTCTGTGACCAGACAGCCTGACAGACTGGAACCAGGGAATACAGTAAACTCGGTTTTTTAAAGAGCAGCAGGAAAGTCATACAGAGGTCCCATCTTCATCAACAGGAACCAGAAGCTGGATAAAAATAATTAAAAGTTAAACTGCTTGAAAATAAGATGCAGAATCCTGACCTGAGAGTCTCCAGTTCACAGTGTGGGACTCTCCAGTCCAGCAGACAGCAGCTTCACTCCTGAATCCTGCAGGTCGTTGTTACTCAGGTCCAGCTCTCTCAGACTAGAGGACTGGGAGCTGAGGACTGAGGACAGAGCTGTACAGCTTCTCTCTGACAGGTTACAGCCACTCAGCCTGGGGAAGGATTAGCAATGAACACAATTTATTTTATTTATCATTTTTGAAACCGATCAATGTTGTTTGTATCTCCACTTACAGAGCTTTCCTGGAGGCTTTGACCACTGGCAGCAGCCTCAGAAGAGCCTTCTCTGAAGCAGAGTATTTCTTCAGGTCAAAGACGTCCAGATCTTTTCCTGATGACAATAAGATGAAGACCAGAGCTGACCACTGAGCAGGAGACAGTTTATATTTGGAGAGACTTCCTGAACTCAGGCACTGTTGGATCTGCTCCTCTAGAGAACGATCATTCAGTTCATTCAGACAGTGGAACAGGTTGATGCTTCTCTCTGGAGACGGGTTCTTTCTTATCTTCTTCTTGATGTACTGGACTGTTTTCTGGTTGATCTCTGAGCTACTTCCTGTTTCTTTCAGCAGGCCATGTAGGAGTTTCTGATTGGTCTGCAGTGAAATACCCAGGAGGAAGCGAAGGAACAAGTCCAGGTGTCCGTTTGGACTCTGTAAGGCCTGGTCCACAGCACTCTGGTAGAGATGTGTTAGTGTGGGTTGAGGTCTGAAGGCTTTAGGCAGCCAGGAGGTTGTTGGTTCTTCTGCCAGCAGGTTGACTCCAGAGTTGATGAAGGTCAGATGGACATGAAGAGCAGCCAGAAACTCCTGAACGCTCAGATGGACAAAGCAGAACACCGTGTCCTTGTACAGTTCACCCTCCTCTCTAAAGACCTGTGTGAACACTCCTGAGTACACTGAGGCTTCTCTGATATCGATGCCACACTCTGTCAGGTCGTGATCATAGAAGATCAGGTTGCCTTTCTGCAGCTGCTCAAAGGCCAGTTTTCCCAGAGCCTCCATCATCTTCCTGCTCTCTGGACTCCAGTGGGAATCCGTCTCCCTTTTTCCATGATACTTGACGTTCTTCACTTTGGACTGAATCACCAGGAAGTGGATGTACATCTCAGTCAGGGTCTTGGGTAGCTCTCCTCCCTCTCTGGTTTTCAACACTTTATCCAGAACTGAAGCAGAGATCCAGCAGAAGACTGGTATGATGTGGAGGCTTCGTGAGGTCTTGATGTGGGAGATGATGGTGTCGGCCTGCTCCTGATCTGTGAATCTCTTCCTGAAGTACTCCTCCTTCTGTGGGTCAGTGAACCCTCGGACCTCTGTCACCATGCTCACACACTCAGGAGGGATCTGATTGGCTGCTGCAGGTCGTGTGGTTATCCAGAGGCGAGCAGAGGGAAGCAGCTTCCCCCTGATGAGGTTTGTCAGCAGCACATCCACTGAGGTGGACTCTGTGACATCAGTCAGGATCTCAGTGTTGAGGAAGTCCAGAGGAAGTCGACACTCATCCAGACCGTCAAAGATGAACACAACCGAGAACTGATCAAACCTGCAGATTCCTGCGTCTCTGGTTTCAGGGAAGAAGTGATGAACAAGTTCCACCAAGCTGTACTTGTTCTCTCTCACCACATTCAGCTCTCTGAAAGGTAATAGAAATGTGAACTGGATGTCCTGGTTGGCTTTGCCTTCAGCCCAGTCCAGAGTGAACTTCTGTGTTAAGACTGTTTTCCCGATGCCAGCCACTCCCTTTGTCATCACTCTGATCGGTGCATCTCTTCCAGGTGAGGCTTTAAAGAGGTCTTCTTGTCTGATGGTTGTTTTCTGGTCTGTCTGGTTTCCTGGATGCTGTTTCAATCTGTCTGACCTCATGTTCTTCAGCTGTAGTTTCTCCCATGGTGATGTAGATCTCCGTGTAGATTTCATTTAGAGGTCTTGAATTACCCGTTTTTATGATTTTCTCAATTTTTTTCTTCAGGTTGAATTTAAGGTTCCCTTGGCACTGAGTGAGAATCTCTAAATGAACAAAAAAAGAAATCTCTCAATTGAGACAGTGATACTTTCCACATAAAATAACCATCACAAGTTTGGTTCCTAATTTTAAACATGTCTCACAAGACAGTAGATTATTTTCCTTCGGTCAAGACGCTGTATCTTGTTGCTTTCCAAAAATGTTTCTTCGAAAAAAAATATTTTCGAAACCAGAATGAACAATCTGTGGTCCCCAGAGAACCATGGCCCTAAACCTGACGACTCGTATTCCTGCTGCTGGAAGACGAGGAACGACCCTGGCAGATCGACCTATGAGGATGTGGACACAGCTCTCACTCCAGTTATACAGGAAGTGGATTGCTCTTAGTAATTGTCCGAATACGGCGTAGTCCTGCAATAGCCTACTATCAACAAGACGCCCTGGGGATCACAGTAATAATCTTTCCCTTCGTCCATAAGACAGGGTGGATGGAAAACTCTATTGACCCCTCCTTGCAAATGTGTAGCCCCAGCCTAAATACTGAATGTATCCCCAGCTGGTTCCCGGACCCAGAGAGCAAGTTACTCTGAACTGTTGGTCGATGCATCGGCTGAGAGAACAGGGACAGCTTTCATCTCAATGAACCTCAAAGGTGACCTGGGTAACTCTGGAAAAGGAGAGAGTCTAATCCCTATCCATGACGTTTCTTTCCAGAGCCGGTTCAATGTGTAGAGGTGAGCCCAACTTTGTCTAGTTGGTCCTGCTCCACTTCCCACACCGACACCGGATCTGTCCCCAGCAGAGAGGTGACGGTTGTTTGAAGTTTGTATACCATGTTCCTCTCCTTCACCTACAACCCAACTGGCATTGATTGGACCCTTAGACCCAGTGGTGTGTAGACCCCGGTGCCTGGCTGCAGGATGTGGACCTGGTCTGCCTAATAGGGTTGCTTTTTTTCTAAATAGCTGATCTAAAAAGTGACCCTGCCAGAAACTATTGACCCTGACCACTGAGCTTTCAGGGCCATGGGGGTACCTAAACCCTGACACCATGTGCAGGTGGTGTTTCTCTGTGTGGTATATCAGGAGGACACATCCAATTCATGTTATCATTGTGATTTACCTGACCTCAGGTTCCCTGTTTTTAAAACTATTTGTTAACTATTGACCTACCTGTCGGTTCTGATGTGATTTCTGATAATTTCTCCTCCAGAAGATTCTGATTCATCTCCTTCAAAACGTTTCTGGTCACTTTAATAGTGTTAATGCAGTAGTTCAGAAACATATTGTCCACAGTTTGCGTCCGACATGCATCCTCTAGTCGACTCTTTGGGATTCCTTCGAATCCTAGGACCTTCTGCTGCAGGTGCCACTTGAATTCTTCAAAGTCCTCTTTCCCCAAATGTTCGAAAGTACTGAAGAGGATCTTTTTCAGAGTCGCAATATTTTCTCCCTGCAGAGATCCAAAAAATACCAACAGAAAATATTATATAATCTTACATCTGAAATAACATGGGTTCATGCAAAAAAATACTTTCTTTGTTTTTCAGCAACAAAACTACTTATGTGAAGGCAAATAAACTAATACTCCAGGTCCAGGTCCAGGTCCAGGTCCAGGTCCAGCTCCAGGTCCAGGTCCAGGTCCAGGTCCAGGTCCAGGTCCAGGTCCAGGTCCAGCAGAATGTGGTGTGTCCTCTGGTCTTGAACACAACACAGAGCTTTGAGTGAATACTGAGTGCTGAGCTGTGACATGGAGAAGAGTCATGGACAGTTGGAGATCTCACCTCTGAGCTTTGGTCTGGCTGTCATGTTCCCCACACAGAGGGGGGGGCTCCCTCCTCTCTGTCCTCACACTGATCCATAGCAGAGCCCCCACCTTCACACAAACACAACAACATGCTCATCACAACAAGAACATCACAGGACACATGAATGCCCCTCCTCTCAGATGTCCCACAGCCCCAGGCCCACACAGAAACTCAGTTTGTTGACCCCTAAATATGTTTTTGTGATTGTCAAGACTTCTTACAGCACACCCAGAAGTGAACACATTTCTCAGTTTTAAACATGTGGTTAACTTTGTTCATTGGGACAAAACTAAACACATAGGCAACAAAACCACTTGGTTATGAAAATAGATAACAGATTCGCTTAAAATGTGTAAGTTTGTTACTCTATGCATTCAAACTTTAATCAAAGCTTCACGCAGCGTTGAACGGGCCCTCACCCACCCCCTGCACTCGTTGGCATGCGCTCCAGTCACCTTTACTATATTTTCCACTTTAAAAAGGCGTTGCTAGGACTTAGTCTGGGCATTGATGCTTGGGTAGCCTCAGGACTGGACCCTCATGTAAGGTTTGGAGCAGTTTAGACAATGTTTAGCTGAAAATTGTAAAAAATGGTGTGTTCTATTTTGACCGACAAACTTGTCATTTGAGCTACAGACTATTCATTTGCAATTTAGAGTTACATTTGAAATGGGGTTTTTCCATCTGAATAATCTTTTATTTCCGACCTACTCTCTAGGAAGAGTTGGTATTTGTTTGCTTTTGCCCGTTTCTAATGCTATTCAACACAAATGTACACATTTTCTGAACGTTCTATTAAAGGTCATGAGTTGTGACGTGTGTACGCAGTTTAGCGTTTGTAACTTATTCTAGATCATGGTAAATTAATAAAACGTCATAGGCCACGCCCACATTATTAAATCACCACGATACATGAGATCTCATTTAATACTCGCCCCCAGAGCGCGTGTTTACAATTTCGTTAATTTCCGTTTGAAAGTTCCACATTTGTGTTGATCTTAGCACCCCCTCTAGGTCCGTATCAAGTTTGAACATATCCAATGAGGTATGAGCATTTATTTCCATTTAGATTTATGCAGACCCGGCGCCAGAACAAATCTAAAGGGAGGGCATATGATTTTCATGGGAGGGCACACAACACCGTCATGTGCTGCGGGCCTGGTGGGATCCCTGGTTCCGTCGACTTTAATAGAATACACCGCATCCCCTATCTCTTCGACAATATGCTCAGTCACTAAGGTGCTCATTAGTTCTATTATGGCATTTTGCATGTCGTGAGAGGTGTATGTTGCTGTGTGGGGAATGCTTTCCATTATTTTGGCCAACTCTGCATCTTTGTGCAGCGTATACTCAAACAGCGATAGGAAGAGCCCACTGCCTGACTCCGACATGCTGTGGAGTGAATCGTGGTCACCTCTGAGAGGGAGTTGGTTGACAGCTAAAAAAGCTATAATATCAACGACAGCTGACACGTAATAACGGTTCCGTGCCAGCTGATCTGTGTGCACCAAAGTACTAATTTCCTTATTTGTTTCCTCGCGTATCTGTCTCTCTCTCCACAAACACTCACATGAAATGTGTTCTTTTGATGCGGCATGTCTTAGCAGTCCTTTATCAGTCTGTAATGCGTGTTTCCAGTCGCAAAAACCTTTGACAGTAAAAGCTGTATCAGATGAAGACGTATTTACTTTAAACTGTCTACAGGGGAAACAAAAGGCTGCGTCTGCTTTTAACGAATATTCAAGCCATGGTCTGTTGTTGTACCATGCAGTGGCAAAAGTGCGCTTCTTTCCTGAAAACAATCTCCCTGGATAACGATCCAGTTTCACCTGGTTGGGTTTATTAACCCCAAGATCATCTGGGGCTGTTGGTCTTTGAGCGGTTGCTGGCCCAATAGTACCTGTTGATGTGCTGCAAGGTAGCGTCTGTAGTGGAGGCACCGGCACCGGCACGGAGGAGGAGGAGGAGGAGGATGCTGGCGGGTGTGGTACAGGGTGTGGCAAAGCAGGTGGTGATGGTAGGGGCACAAGGAGCTGTGCCTCGGAGGACAGCGTTGGTGGCGGCCGCCTTGATGAGTCAAGGATTGGGCTCGCGAACTCAGCCCCGGGGTTTGCCGAGGTCAAGCTTGTGACATTAAGGCGTGCTGCTGCAACGGCAGATGCAGGGTTGCCAGCAGCACCATCGTCTGCAGTTCTTTCATCGCTATTTCGTTTTAATAAATCCTTAGACCTTTTAAGCCAATTTCTGATGTCCATTTTGTAATTCAAACAGAAATGGGAGTCTACAGAATGCACAATAAACAAATCCAGAATAGGCGGCAGAGTGTGACGCTGTGATTGGTCTAAATGTGGACGAATCACAAATCACAACAGACACATGAATTTATTTGACGTAGCCTGCAATTTTTTTTTTTAGTTACTATCTGACATCACATACATCGTAGCATTAAAGTTCACAGTTTATTTATAATTAAAAAAATGAAAAAATTTAAAATTTGTATAAATAATAAAAAACGTGTTTATTGGGGGAGGGCAGGAATGTCAAATGGGAGGGCCTGGCCCTCCCTGGCCCTCCCACGGCGCCGGGCCTGGATTTATGGCGAACATGTTTTTTGACTGATCTTGCTCATTCTGAAGAGTAATGTGTAAGACTGTCCCCGGATGCTTTATACAAAGTATTGTGTTGAAAGATTCAAAATGGAAAAGTTTGTAGTCATTAAACTGCTTTCACGTTATGCTAATGAGCAACACATCTGAGTGGGCGGAGCCTGGCAGTTCTTTCTGTAAAGCGTCTTCAGCTCAATGTCTGTACCACATTTCAAGTCAATCGGACTTTTGGTGCGAGTTGTGTGGCCCTCTTGTGTGGCCCTCTTGTGTGGCCCTCTTGTGGGGCCCTCTTGTGGGGCCCTCTTGTGGGGCCCTCTTGTGGGGCCTCGTGGCGCTAGAGAGCCTGCTGGCCATGTCAGAATACATTCACTACAGGACCTCAGAACTTTTACCATTCCTGACGTCTGTGCAATGTTTTACAACTCTCTGAGCATGATGAGTGCCTCAACAACTGGCTTTACCTGCAGGGACAGGCAGCAACATGAAGAGATCTATGGATACATCTCTCAAGACCCATATCAACAGAACTGTATATATTTCAACAGTCAAAACACCATTAGAATATGACCGCAACCAATAACACATAATGTAAACTTGTTTCTTTAATGATTAGTTTATTTAAAGTTGTGAGTGTGTTTGGGCTCCTGAATCTCAGAGCCTCTCCTCTCTCTCCCTCCTTACTAATCACTCTCGTTTTAAAACTGTATGTTTGGTTTACTGTCCTGTAGTATTTCATACCTGTTATTATTTATTCTGTAATTTTTGTATAACTATAATAATTATATAAAGGTGTACCTTGGAAATACTTGTTTACCTAAATGGTGACCAAACCGTTTGAGACCCACTGAGATAACTGAGCCTCTCAGTCTGACAGGACACACACACACACACACACACACACACACACACACACACACACACACACACACACACACACACACACACACACACACACACACACACACACACACACACACACACACACACCCCCGAAAGTACTCGTACTACTTCATATCACATTATTTTTGTGTCATTATTGTATGATGAGTATGACAGAGGAACATACCCTGGCCTCGTCAAAGTTATGCTTTTAGTTAAAATAACTGCTGCTACTTCCTGTTGACTAACCACGTCCTCTTCCAGCCACTCTGGCCCCGCCCCCGGGTCTTCTGGTCTGCTCTCTGTCCCCAGAACCAGAACTAAACCTGGAGGAGTTCAGTTATTATGCTCCAAACATCTGGAACAAACTCCCAGAAACCTGCAGGTCCTTTTAAATCCAGGCTGAAGACTTTCCCTTTAATTGAACTCTTCATATCTCACACTGCACTGTAACTGTTATTCATGTTTTTATACCTGTGTTGTTCAGTATCAGCTTGTTTCATGTTTATTTCATTCTCTTTGCTTTTTAATGACTTTTTTGAAATGCTATTTTATAATGTGTTTCCGCTGCACTATTTCTTAATGCTCTTAATGTCTTTCACTTTTGTAACAGACTCCTGTGGGAGGATTCTCACCTGCTGAACTCTCTTCAGGTCCACAGAAACCCTGCTGATCTCGTCCTCCTCAGTCCTGGTTCTGCCTGCATTTCCCTTATCTCTCCTTTTATTCAACAGTTTGAACACCAACTGTCGCAGATGTGACTCACGTGAAAGAGGAACTCGGTACTTCTGCTCTGAGTTGCAGAGGAAATGGAGGGGGGGGGTTGAAGTGCTGCAGTAGTTTTCCACTCAGGAGGAACTTGTACACAAAGAGAAACGTATGATATGAGAGTGAGGTCTATGTCTTCAGCACTGACTATCATTATATCTGTTTTGTTCACCCACATGCCTTCGCTGATAAATACTCTGTTTCTAAACTGAGTTGTTCTCAGGACTGCGAAGATTCACTTCAGAGTGACTGAGACCAGTCAGTGTGAGAGGGGGTGTAGTTAAGATAAGACTCCTTTAAAGAGTCCTCTCTCTTTATTTCTGTTCACCCTCTGTCTGAAACCAGAGCAGAGAAACAAACCAAACAATCAACGGATTAATGGAGAAAACAATCAGCAGATTAATCCATAAAGAAAATAATTATATTCAGTACCAGTCAAAGGTTTGGACACACCCTCTCATTGGAAAATGTTTTCTAGATTATAGATTTATACTGAAGACATCAAAACTATGCTAACTACATTTGCTGCAGTAGCTCTCAACTCAGAGGAACTTGTACACAAAGAGAAACGTATAACATAAGAGTTTGTGTGTGTGTGTGTGTGTGTGTTTGTGTGTGATAGTGTGTGTGTGTGTGTGAGTGTGTGTGAGTTTGTTTGTGTGTGAGTGTGTGTGAGTTTGTTTGTGTGTGAGTGTGTGTGTGAGTTTGTGTGTGTGTGTGCGTATGTGAGTTTGTGTGAGTGTGTGTGTGAGTGTGTGTGTGTGTGTTTGCATGTGTGTGTGTGAGTGTGTGTGTGAGAGTGTGTGTTTGCATGTGAGTGAGTGCGTGCGTGCGTGCGTGCGAGCGTGCGTGCGTGCGTGCGTGCGTGCGTGCGAGCCCAACAAAAAACAACAACACCGTGACGTAGATAAACAACTTTTATTTCATATTTAGCGGAGAGAGAGAGATTCTGTTTGTTCCTGTGGTTCCGCTCAGGTGTGGTTACTTTAAAGAGTTACTTTAAAGAGTCCCTATGAGGGTCCAGAGACTTACAATCATGCAGTGAATCTACAAAACAGTTCTAAATTGAGACGAGATGTTGCATTAACCGCACGTTAATGGGGTCGTGAGCACAAATGTACTATTTTCACTTTAATGAATAAACTAGGGATTGTTTCAGTTTGCGGGTGTTCTTCTTGTTGATTTTCATGCATTTGGTACCCTAACCCTTTACATTGAATTCTTTAAGGACATTTTCCTCATCATACTTTACTACTTGCACACGTGTCAATGCAGGATTGTTGATGCATTCTTCCAGCGTGTTATTAGTGATTCATATCTTATATGTTATTAATCATTTCCCTTGTGTTGATGTAAGCAGGTACGTTAAGTTTCCACCCTGACTCATTTCCAGGGTCTAAATCGACTCGGCAGGAGTTGAGCACTTGTGAGAGAGAGAGCGACTTTATTGCATTCTGATCTCAAAGCATTTTTACATTAAGTTATAAACTTTATAATCAAAAGAAGCCTGAATGTTCCTCTGTGGCCAGACGTGTGTATCCTGTAGAGCAGGGGGGCCAAACTCAATTTCATGGCGGCTCACATCAGCATTAAGGTTGCACTCAAAGGGCCGGTTGAAACTTTAAGAATATATAAAGATACATAAATATATATATTAAATAATGTCTTATATTATTGGCTCTGCATTGGATCATTATCAGTTCTGGTAACTTCATAATTAACTACGTCTGAACGCAGAAGTCTGGGGCAAATAATTGAAAGCAAATATTCAACAATTACACCTATTGTATATTCTTTGCAAGCTCTTGTGGGATTTGAGTTTGACGCCCCCTGCTGGAAAAAGGTCACTTCTGAAAATAGAGATTTGAAGTGTTCAGGGATGCAGAATGGCTTTAATTATCATTTTTACAGAGTTTGGTGTTAACAGAGGATGAGGAGGAGGAAGAGTCGTCCAGGGACAGGAGGTCTTCTACCTGCAGGACCCTCGGCTTTTCAGCAGCGATTTGAGGACGGAGTTCTGTTTCAAAGCTCGAAGGTTGGAAACGTCCTCTGAGATCACCGGGACATCTTCGCTGACGTTACGCTCGTCTTCATCGCCGTCAGACAGCGTGCAGAGGAGGGCGTCGTTCTCATACGTGGGGAAGTAATACCTGAGGAGAGAGGACTCTTTAAAGTAGAGACACTACATACTGATATACACCTGAACATCAGCAGGAGAGGACTCTTTAAAGTAGAGACACTACATACTGATATACACCTGAACATCAGCAGGAGAGGACTCTTTAAAATGGAGACACTACATACTGATATACACCTGAACATCAGCAGGAGAGGACTCTTTAAAATGAAGACACTACATACTGATATACACCTGCACATCAGCAGGAGAGGACTCTTTAAAGTAGAGACACTACATACTGATATACACCTGAACATCAGCAGGAGAGGACTCTTTAAAGTAGAGACACTACATACTGATATACACCTGAACATCAGCAGGAGAGGACTCTTTAAAATGGAGACACTACATACTAATATGCACCTGAACATCAGCAGGAGAGGACTCTTTAAAGTAGAGACACTACATACTGATATACACCTGAACATCAGCAGGAGAGGACTCTTTAAAGTAGAGACACTACATACTGATATACACCTGAACATCAGCAGGAGAGGACTCTTTAAAATGGAGACACTACATACTAATATGCACCTGAACATCAGCAGGAGAGGACTCTTTAAAGTAGAGACACTACATACTGATATACACCTGAACATCAGCAGGAGAGGACTCTTTAAAATGGAGACACTACATACTGATATGCACCTGAACATCAGCAGGAGAGGACTCTTTAAAGTAGAGACACTACATACTGATATACACCTGAACATCAGCAGGAGAGGACTCTTTAAAGTAGAGACACTACATACTGATATACACCTGAACATCAGCAGGAGAGGACTCTTTAAAGTAGAGACACTACATACTGATATACACCTGAACATCAGCAGGAGAGGACTCTTTAAAGTAGAGACACTACATACTGATATAGACCTGAACATCAGCAGGAGAGGACTCTTTAAAGTGGAGACGCTACTCACTGAGGCTGGTTCCAGGTGGACTTGTGAGGAAGCTGCATCACGTGTCCCGCCTCCTTCAGGTGACGGAGGACTTCCTGTCTGCAGCTGAACGTCTCCTGGCAGCCGTAGCAGCGGCTCTGATGGAGCTGACGGCGGAGGAAGTTCACCAGCTTCACTTGGTCATAGAAACGCAGATCTGCACACACACACACATTGGAAAACAATATTCATGTTAAGGGGGTGCACTTTGATTTCAATATTTATTTTTGTATGTGGTTTTACTCACTGAGCTCCGTCCTCAGCTTGTGGAGATCAAAGCCATGAGCCTCCTTTAGAGAAATGAAGAGGGGCAATAAGTAAACAAGATCAAAGATGTGTGTGTGTGTGTGTGTGTGTGTGTGTGTTACCTTCATGTGTGTGTAGATCTGCTCCATAGTTTCTGACTGATGATCGCAGAAGAGACAAACAGCTGAGACGGGATGAGACTGCCAGTCCGACCAATCACTGCGCAGCACAGAGACACAGGAAATCACTAAATTAACTTCATCCATGTTTCAGTTTTTTTTAAAATTTGTATCACTTTTTTAATGTTTGCAATGAGATCTAATCTAACGATGGATCCACTCACTCGTCTCCATCGTCCACCATCTCATGGTCGTCTTCGCTCTGAACCTCCTCCCACGTTTTCCCCAACTCCTGAAAGACGAAATGTATTTAAAGATTTTATAGAAAGAGGAGAAAAACCTCCACTAAAAATATATCTAGTGCTGAAACAACATTAGCTGCCTGTAGCTTAGCGGTGGTGACGTGAAGTCATGTGACCGTACTGTAGTTCCTTTATAGCCCAACATTAGCCACCTTTAGCTTAGCGGTGGTGGCGTGAAGTCATGTGACCGTGCGGTAATTCCTTTATAGCCCAACATTAGCCACCTTTAGCTTAGCGGTGGTGACGTGAAGTCATGTGACCGTGCTGTAGTTCCTTTATAGCCCAACATTAGCCACCTTTAGCTTATCGGTCGTGACGTGAAGTCATGTGACCATGCTGTAGTTCCTTTATAGCCCAACATTAGCCACCTTTAGCTTAGCGGTCGTGACGTGAAGTCATGTGACCGTGCGGTAATTCCTTTATAGCCCAACATTAGCCACCTTTAGCTTAGCGGTGGTGACGTGAAGTCATGTGACCGTGCTGTAGTTCCTTTATAGCCCAACATTAGCCACCTTTAGCTTAGCGGTGGTGACGTGAAGTCATGTGACCGTGCTGTAGTTCCTTTATAGCCCAACATTCGCCACCTTTAGCTTAGCGGTGGTGACGTGAAGTCATGTGACCGTGCTGTAGTTCCTTTATAGCCCAACATTAGCTGCCTTTTAGCTTAGCGGTGGTGACGTGAAGTCATGTGACCGTGCTGTAGTTCCTTTATAGCCCAACATTAGCCACCTTTAGCTTAGCGGTCGTGACTTGAAGTCATGTGACCGTGCGGTAACTCCTTTATAGCCCAACATTAGCCACCTTTAGCTTAGCGGTGGTGACGTGAAGTCATGTGACCGTGCTGTAGTTCCTTTATAGCCCAACATTAGCCGCCTTTAGCTTAGCGGTGGTGACGTGAAGTCATGTGACCGTGCGGTAACTCCTTTATAGCCCAACATTAGCCACCTTTAGCTTAGCGGTGGTGACGTGAAGTCATGTGACCGTGCTGTAGTTCCTTTATAGCCCAACATTAGCCACCTTTAGCTTAGCGGTGGTGACGTGAAGTCATGTGACCGTGCTGTAGTTCCTTTATAGCCCAACATTAGCCACCTTTAGCTTAGCGGTGGTGACGTGAAGTCATGTGACCGTGCTGTAGTTCCTTTATAGCCCAACATTAGCCACCTTTAGCTTAGCGGTGGTGACGTGAAGTCATGTGACTGTGCTGTAGTTCCTTTATAGCCCAACATTAGCCACCTTTAGCTTAGCGGTGGTGACGTGAAGTCATGTGACCGTGCTGTAGTTCCTTTATAGCCCAACATTAGCCACCTTTAGCTTAGCGGTGGTGACGTGAAGTCATGTGACCGTGCTGTAGTTCCTTTATAGCCCAACATTAGCCTCCTCCATTAACTATGTCATGTATTTCAATGAGAGGTGTAGTTACCAGGTAGTTGATGATGTAGTATCGGTCGTACTCGCTGTTGTTGGCGTTGATGCGGCGGTGAGCTTTCTTCCTCATGTGATCCTTCAGCGTGGTTTTATCTCTGAACGTTTTCTCACAGTACAAACACTGCAGACTGACACACACAAACACGCACACACACACACACACAGGGACTTTAACGATGATCAAACACTTACTGTATCCTCATTTCATCAACATTATCTCAAAGATAATCAGTTGTCTTGTGTTAAAATATAAAAATGAACTAAATGGGAGTGCAGGGATCATAACTGTGTCGTTATAATAACACTGTGTTCACTCGAGGCAGGTTAGATTTAAGAGGATGTTTTAAAGCACCTCAGTTTAGATGCACAATGTGTGTGTTGTGTTATCGCTACATGTGTACGGGTCTGAGAGGCATTTCTATTTAATTTGTTAAAGATTTAAATAATTATTTTGATAAATTATTCATAAAATCCTGCTTCCCACGAATTGTAATTTCTAAGACTTTCTGTAAGGGTGATCTATGATATGTTAATACCTATTAAGGCTCTATAGCAGCGGGGTCAGAGCTCTTTTCATCACATACAGAAAAACACATGAAGGGCTCAGTAGAGGTATACTGCCTCATAAGTTAAGTTATAAGAAAAATGAATCAAATGTAGGTAAATTATTCCTGATACTTGGAAACGCTTTAAGAAACACAACAGCCTTCATCTCAGCTCTCCAGAGGGTTTACTTTATTGAGTTAGCAGCTCATTCCTTCAAACAGAAACTTCAGAGTGATTATAATGAGAGGAGATATGAAGGTTTATTTCAAGCTTGTTATGGAAATAAGTTATTGGGCTTTTTTTTTTGTATCAACTAAGATTTATTTGAAAATGTTTTCACCTTTAATTGATTGAATTATTAACACATAAATACAACTGTGTAGTATATTTGTATATATTTACAATTAAGAAGTACAATATAAGACAAGCACAAGTTTCTGGTGTGGGCCGTATTACATTATACTTTTAGCATTTGCTGCGGGACAATTAAAAGGAGGCAACGGGCAGCATTTGGCCCCCGGGCCGTAGTTGGGCCCCCGGGCCGTAGTTGGGCCCCCGGGCCGTAGTTTGGCCCCCCCTGATCTATAGTTTATACAAACCAGTCTTACGGCATTTCGTGTTATAGTCATGAAATCTAATCTATTGATTCGTGTTCACCAACTTTTTTTCGTGTCACACAGAACGATTTTAAGAGCAATGTGTTTCTATTGGTAGTGTGTTTCGTGCCTGCACCAAATAATAACAAACGAAAAAGATTACAAAACATACAGATTTCAGTATTCTGAGGCTCTGAGCCATTTCTTTTCCTCACAGACGGCAAAAAAAGCCCGACATTATACAATTTAAAATAAAAACAATAACCGTGGCTTGATATTGAGTAAGAACATGTTTTCATGAACCCCACAGCTTCCGGTCTTCCAAGACCCGACCGGACAGAAAGACGTGTTGCAGGCACGAAACATACTACCAATAGAAATACATTGCTTTTCAAATCGTTCTGTGTGACACGAATAAAAGGGGAAATCGTGTTGGTGAACACGAATCAATAGATTAAATGTCATGACTATAACACGAAATGCCGTGAGACTGGGTTGTTATATGAATGAATTGAAGGTCTCTCACTTGTCCAGCTTCCTCTGCAGCGCGTCCAGGAACTGGTTGCAGTAAACGATGTTGTCGGGCAGACCGATGCTGAACGAGTGTTCTCTGGCCATGTGGTTCAGCAGAGACGATCTGACACACAGACAGGATGCAGTTTCATTTGAAAGGTCCCCTATTATACAAAATCCACTTCTCCATGTCTCTTCTACATCAACATGTGTCCCCTCTTCTTCATGTCTCTTCTACATCAACATGTGTCTTCTACATCAACATGTGTCCCCTCTTCTTCATGTGTCTTCTACATCAACATGTGTCCCCTCTTCTTCATGTCTCTTCTACATCAACATGTGTCCCCTCTTCCGTCTCTTCTACATCAACATGTGTCCCCTCTTCTTCATGTCTCTTCTACATCAACATGTGTCCCCTCTTCTCATGTCTCTTCTACATCAACATGTGTCCCCTCTTCTTCATGTCTCTTCTACATCAACATGTGTCCCCTCTTCTCATGTCTCTTCTACATCAACATGTGTCCCCTCTTCTCATGTCCTTCTACATCAACATGTGTCCCCTCTTCTTCATGTCTCTTCTACATCAACATGTGTCCCCTCTTCTTCATGTCTCTTCTACATCAACATGTGTCCCCTCTTCATGTCTCTTCTACATCAACATGTGTCCCCTCTTCTCATGTCTCTTCTACATCAACATGTGTCCCCTCTTCTTCATGTCTCTTCTACATCAACATGTGTCCCCTCTTCTCATGTCTCTTCTACATCAACATGTGTCCCCTCTTCTTCATGTCTCTTCTACATCAACATGTGTCCCCTCTTCTCATGTCTCTTCTACATCAACATGTGTCCCCTCTTCTTCATGTCTCTTCTACATCAACATGTGTCCCCTCTTCTTCATGTCTCTTCTACATCAACATGTGTCCCCTCTTCTTCATGTCTCTTCTACATCAACATGTGTCCCCTCTTCTTCATGTCTCTTCTACATCAACATGTGTCCCCTCTCTTCATGTCTCTTCTACATCAACATGTGTCCCCTCTTCTTCATGTCTCTTCTACATCAACATGTGTCCCCTCTTCTTCATGTCTCTTCTACATCAACATGTGTCCCCTCTTCTTCATGTCTCTTCTACATCAACATGTGTCCCCTCTGTGTAAAGAGACTCTGAAAGTTTCAGGAACAAAGATTCTCTCTCTTTTTCTCCTGATCCATTTCTATAAAAACCTGTCTGAAAATGAGCTGATCAGATTTTGGACACTTTATGATGTCATAACGATGTTTTGTCTTGTGTAACCATTAGCCAATCAGCAACCAAGGTAACCCCCCCCCCCCCCTTATCACCTGAATCTCCTCCTAGAGCACCATTGAGTTCTTTGTAACCAAATCTCTCTCAGAGGGGCGTGGGGAGGGGCTCCTTATTTTCATCTAAAGTAACAGACAGAGAATCAGCACTTTGGAAACAGGGCTGAAACAGAGGGGATTATGGGATGCTGCACTGATCTGTTTGGTGTTTCAGCCAATCAGAGACAGGCTCTGTATATATCTGAGACCTGTGATATATTGATGAAACATAGTATAATAGGAGACCTTTAAACTATTTATGTGTGAGATGTTTTTAAAGATGATAAAAGATAAATCGTGTCTGATCCACAATTCCAGCTCCTCCTTCTGGTAGAGGATTCAGGGTTCCCAAGATCAGGCTGCACCGCTATAAGCACTGTTTCCTGCCTACAGTATGTCCATTAAGCTTCTCAACACTCACATAAGATAAGATAGAATGTAAATACATGTTATTTAATATATTTTAATTGTTGGCCATGAGGGTTGTGCAACAGGTCTCCATGGTCAGTATGTATGTCTGTGTATGTTCAAACGGTGCACGAGTGATGATATGTGTATGTGTTTTAATGTTTATTATGTTTGTATATGTACATGTATGCTGCAGGACGGAGTCCAGAACAACGGGGACATTAAAGTATATCGTATAACGTCTTCAGTAGGAACCAACGGGATTGACTGGAGTGACCGGTGATGTAATAATAACAACAAGTACCTGTTTCCAGAGAACTCGTCGCTGCAGAACATGCAGACGTGCTGGAAGCTTCTGTCCTCTCTCTCCTGCTGCTGCTGCTCCAACACCTCCTCCTGCAGGCAGAGGGGGGAAGGAGCGGAGTACAAATACTTTGTTACTGTACTTAAGTACATGTTTCTGGTATCAGTACTTTACTCGACTACTTATTTTTCTGACAACTTTTAACTTTGACTTCTTACATTTCTAACACAAATACCTGAACTTTCTACTTCTTACATTTTGAACCCAAATACCTGAACTTTCTACTTCTTCCATGTTGAACCCAAATACCTGTACTTTCTACTTCTTACATGTTGAACCCAAATACCTGAACTTTCTACTTCTTACATGTTGAACCCAAATACCTGAACTTTCTACTTCTTCCATGTTGAACACAAATACCTGTACTTTCTACTTCTTACATGTTGAACCCAAATACCTGTACTTTCTACTTCTTCCATGTTGAACCCAAATACCTGTACTTTCTACTTCTTCCATGTTCCAAACAGGCTGGTTCCTTTAGTCTGAATGTGTGTTTGGTGGCGTGATCATTATTATTTAGAGTCATTGCGTGCCTATTGATTTGAACACGATCCGTGTATCCATCATTTCCTGGTCTTCTCTAAAGAAGAGGGACCAATGAAAACGTTGTCATGTTGCCGTTGTTCAGCATGGAAACATTCATTAGCTAACAATGACATTATTGTTCTATTAATATAAAGGGAGGTCAGGTACTCTTTAAAACAGCTGCTAGTTATGGGTACTTTTTACTGAAGTACATTTCAAAGCCCTCTTTACTTTTACTTGAGTAAAGAAGTTTAGTCAGTACTTCTACTTCTACCAGAGTATTTTTAAACACGAGTATCTGTACTTCTACTTGAGTAAAGGATGTTGGTACTTTTGCCATCTCCTCCTGCAGGAGACACACCGTCAGAAACACCACAGAAGAAGACCTGCCCACCTCAGGCTTAGATCAGGTCTTCCAGATAGACGGACATTTCCTCACCAGGCGTTTCTGCTGCAGCTTCTCTCTGAGGACTCGATCCTCTGGGAGGACGTCACACAGCAGGAAGTAGTCCTCCTGCTTCTCTGTAACAACGACACATGAGACATGACAGATGTCAGTTTTTCTGAGCAGAGAACAACATGTTTGAGGGATTTTTGCTACGAATTTCAAGCTAATGATGCATTCACATCGTAGGAGATCAGGGGTGCAGGAAACACTGTTCAGAGTGAAAGTAACACAGGGAGTTTTGACCATCTCAGGGACTCAGGGTCTATACGTGAATAAAAGTAAGAAGTCAAATGGGTTTTGATACCAAGTGTTGGAAAATTTCACTCATCACCAGTTTGAGCTTCAACATCAGGACACATGTATTTATTATCCTCTCAAACAAGAAACAACTTAGGTAGTCTTTCTTTCTTGATCATGCTTATATAACTTGAAGGGTAATTGCACGGTTAGAAACTGAGCCTTTCTGACAGGTTTCTGCCCATCTCTGTCTCTTTAGAGGAGGCACCGTGGGAATTGTAGTCTTTTATACTCTGTTGACTACAGACATAAGGATTAGGTGGCCTTTCTTATAAAAACTAAATACTGGCTCTAACTATGTATACATGTTCATTTAATTCATTTCTCATTTTAAAAGTTACTTACCTGTATATCATTTTTTCTTTAATTGTATTCATCTTTAATCCTGTTTTTCATCCTCAACCTGTTGCTGTTAAACTGAACTTCCCCACAGAGATGAATAAAGGTCCATCTTATCGTATCTTATCTCTCCTCTCCTCTCCCCTCCTCTCCCCTCCTCTCCTCTCTCCTCTCTTCTCTTCTCCTCTCCTCCTCTCCTCCTCTCCTCTCCTCTCTTCTCTTCTCTTCTCCCCTCCTCTCCTCTCTTCTCTTCTCCTCTCCCCTCTCCTCTCCTCTTCCTCTCCTCTCTTCTCCTCTCCTCTCTCCTCTCCTCTCTCTCTCCTTTCTCTCCTCTCCTCTTCTCCTCTCCTCTCTTCTCTTCTCCCCTTTCCTCTCCTCTCCTCTCTTCTCTTCTCTTCTCCCCTCCTCTCCTCTCCTCTCTTCTCTTCTCCCCTCTCCTCTCACCTCTCCTCTCCTCTCCTCTCTTCTCTTCTCCCCTCTCCTCTCCTCTCCTCTCCTCTCCTTCTCTCTTCTCTTCTCCCCTCTCCTCTTCTCCTCTCCTCTCCTCTCTTCTCTTTCCCCTCTCCTCTCTCTCCTCCTCTCTTCTCTTCTCCCCTCTCCTTCCTCTCCTCTCCTCTCCTCTCTTTCTTCTCTTCTCCCTCCTTCCCTCTCTCTTCTCCTCTCCTCTCCTCTCTCTCTCCCTCTTCTCCTCTCCTCTCTTCTCCTCTCTTCTCCTCTCTCCTTTCTCTCCTCTCTTCTCTTCTCCTCTCCTCTCTCCTCTCTCCTTTCTCTCCTCTCCCCTCTCCTCTCCTTTCCTCTCTCCTCTCCTCTCTCCTCTCCTCTCCTCTCATCTTAGAAAGTGACCTCACCTATGGGGCCGGTGGAGTTGGTTTTGATGACGCTGCAGAAGTCTGTGATCGGCTGTTCCAGGAACCGTCCTCTCCAGAACAACAGGTACCTGAGAGGGGGGGGGGGGGGGGGGGAGGAAGAGGAGGAAGAGGAGGAAGAGGCTGATCAGCGTCCATCACACAGGAGAGAATAACACACACTTCAACTTGGACCACTACCTGGTGCAAGTGTTTGTCTACAGCTTTAAAATCAAACCCTGTTCAAAATCTGCTCAAAGACAGTTGGTCACCCTGTCAGAGACTTCCTGACTCACAGACCATAATAACCTGAGAGGCTCCAACAGCATCATCTGGGACCCAAAGCATGCTCTGACAGAGAATCTGAACTGCTGCCATCTAGTGGAGATCAATAGAGAGACATTATGAAGTTGACTTTGATTCTGTTCTGGTTTTATGTTTCAGTATTTCGAAGCAACTGAAAGAATATCGCTTTTATTTGACTTTTTTAGGTTTTTTTCATTTTTCAAGGGGCAGGTAAAATAAGAGTTTCTTCTCCCTGCTGCTTTCCACCATGCGCTATAAAAGAGAAACAACAACCAGTATAAGTGAACATGTTTTGTTTTAAAATAACTGCCATGTGTGGAATAAACAAATACATAAATAATATACTAGCACAGCCGGCTAGCTCTCGGCTGTTTCGCTTCATCACAAACTGCAGACGGGAACATTCTCCACATTCATTTCATCTCAAACTGCAGCCACTATTTAGAAATATTTAGGGCTGTGTTACTGCATCCTTTGGTTCCTATAACCCTTTATGAACACACTACATTTATACAGTTCTGTACATTTAGCGTGTTTAGACTGTAAGTGTAAATATTCACATTGACATTGAATGTTACCTCGTTGCGCTGTCATCGCTACGACCTCTGCTTTCACCACTCTTATTCATTTATTAGGGTCTATTGTTTACTGCAGTGAGAGTTGCCAAAGAAACGTCGTTGTACTTTGTATGATGACAATAAAGATATATTCTATTCTATCCCTGAGTGACTCTGAGTTTGATCTACAGCTGCAGCTCGTACTTTGGGAGGTCAGCGATGAGTTTGACGTCTGCGATGACCAGCTTGTGCTCCAGCAGCAGGTGTTTGAGGAGGACGTCTTTCTGTCTCTCTGAGCTGGGACAGAAGAGACAGACCAGCAGCTCTTCACCGGGGACACCGGGAACATCATGCGGCTGCTCCGGGAAACTCAGAGGCTCCAGGATGCTGTCGGCACCTGAGGGTTACATTATGTTAGTGGCAAATCACAAAATTCAAAACTATTATTTAATTTATATTTAAAGACGCAGTGCAGAATACAGAATACAAAAAAACAGTGTTCCTCTTAGTCTTAACTGCTCTTTACTACAGTACTGAAGACTAAGTTAAGTCACAGTTAAGACTAAGTTAAATTACCATTAAATAAAGGTCCCATGAAATGCTTTTCTGGTTGTTACCCGTCCCCTTGTGTTATGTAGCTTTTTCTGCATGTAAACGGTCTGCAGAGTCACAAACCCTCAAAGTACACCCTGTAGCGAGTAAAACTCTAACACAGAAAAGACCTGACCACACACACACGGCGGGACGTTGCGAGGCTCGCTGCTGCGAGGAGCGGGACACTGTGAGCTGGCTCACTGGTGTGGGGTCGGCGAGACAGCGAGACACCGCGGAACTCAGCCTGAGCACACACACAAACTCCAAGCCAGGCTGCGGGTGTGTGTGTGTGTGTGTGTGTGTGTGTGTTCAGGCTGGGTTCCGCTGTCTCGCAGACAGCCACTGGGCTCACAGGGGGGGGGGGGGCAGGAGCTCCAACAAGCCGTGTAGGACAGAGAGTGAATACACATACTATACAGAGATGCTGTATGAGAAACCAATGTGAGTTTGGAACATTGAGCAATGTAAATCTATTCTAGTATACCTCAACAATGGAACTATGATCAGTAAAAATGGCCATGACATGGGACCTTTAAGACTAAGTTAAGATTAAGTTGAGACTAAATTGAGACTAGGTTAAGTTACTACTACTACTACCACCACCACCATTACTACTACTGCTACTACTACTACTACTACTTTCAGAATATTAATCTATGTATTTCTGTTTCATTATGTTCTATGTGTTTTACTCTGTGTTCCTATGGTTAGATGCTGTTGTTTAATTCACTCTCTCTGTGTATTTTATATGTAAAAGCACTTGTAACTATGTTTTTATAACCGTTAAAAAACAGGCTAACGGTTAGCATGTTAGCACAGCCGGCTAGCTCTCGGCTGTTTGGCTTCATTACAAACTGCAGACAGGAACATTCTTCAGATGAACATAATCCCTGACTGACTCTGAGTGTAATCTTCAGCTGATTCTATTATTTCCACCACTAAACCTATTTTTAAATTAACTGAAACGTTTAAAAGAAACCAACTCACCATCTCTGTTTCGGGTACAGGCTGCCATCTCTAGTGTCACATGTCCAAACAGCGGCTAACGGACCAATCAGAAGCCGGGAAAGCGTCTTCTTCTTTTCTCAGATTATTAGCGGGTCGTAAACTACTTAAAGGTCTATTTACCGCCGCCTGCTGTCGAGAGCGGGCATCATCATGTCACAAAATCACCACCCATGTTTACCCATTATAATGTAATGATTTAGTAGATTTATTAAGTATATAAGTATAAGTATTTTCATCTAAAGCCCATCTTTCAGTTGTTTTCCCTGAGCTGACTGAATCCGACCAATAGAAACAGGTTAAAAACATAACAAAAGTCTATTAAAGTTTATTTGGCATTACATTTGAGATGTTTTAAAAAAAAGTATAGATGTACGATGAGCACATAATGTACCATAAATCACATTAAACCATTATATTCAGGTTTAAGCTGATAGTCATTTCTATGTGCCTTGTCTTCTTGTAACAATAATACAAATATTTATAATAACATTTATTTATTTAGCACTTTTCTTAACACAAC
The DNA here is from genome assembly GCA_031216635.1 of Dissostichus eleginoides. Lineage (NCBI taxonomy): Eukaryota > Metazoa > Chordata > Actinopteri > Perciformes > Nototheniidae > Dissostichus > Dissostichus eleginoides. The sequence goes on from CM062273.1 coordinate 1,486,268, forward strand.
AACAAGAAAAAACAAAGTTTAGATACATATAATTCACAGATAAACAAACTTTACAAAGGCTTTTTATTTTGTTATTCCTCCTTTTAATTTTAACCATTTGTTTCCTGATGTTTAGTTTTAAGATTAAAGGGAATTTATTTGGACATTTTCCATATAATATTTTCTATTGTTTATATCGTTTGTATTTTATATAATATTTTTCATTCTATTTTTAATTCTTATTTTCTCTATTCCACTTCTTAAAGTATTTTTGATTTCTAACTTTATATGTTCAGTTCCGGTATGTGACCACCAGGGGGCGCTAACACCTCAGCTTCTCCTCCCTGGTTGCATTTTATTTGACTTTTTTTGCAGTTTAATTATTTCACAAAATGAGAGTCAGTGTGTTTTCTTTCTAATCAAATAAACATGGTCATTAAAGGAAACTAATGTTAAGTTCAAAGGATGAGGTTCTTCCACTCAATGCTTTTTACTTTATATCGGTTTTATTACCTATATACACATAAGAGGAATTCGCTTTTGTATATGTGGTGCATACAGAGACACAAAAAGAACAATACGTAGCAAATTCAGAGGCAAATATGATGCTTTTTTATACGTATTTACATATTAAAACACGTGATATATGATATGACGCAGCACTGATATAACATGTTCTCCTTATTGACAAACAACATCGTTAAAATGCTCCTTTTTGCCTCTTAGTGGTAGAAATAAGATAACATATTATTCTACTGTACCGTCCTCAACAAGCACAACATCCTGAGTTGGAAAAGATTGAATAAAGTATAGGAACATCGTTCTGGTGTACGAAATCCTGCACACGCTCCACCTCTTAACTCATTGGTTACTCAACGTAACAACACCAGGCTGACCACTAGAAGCTCCACACGTGGCGACCTATCAGTCCCATTCAGGAAGAGGGACTTTTGGTCAGTCATCATTCTCGGTCACAGCAATACAAAACTGGAACTCTCTACTAGGGCTGCTCGATTATGGCAACAATCATAATTTCGATTATTTGGGTCAATAATTGATATCACGATTATTAAAAACGATTATCCATTTACTTTGAAAACATCCATTTATTGAAAAAAAAAATGTGAACAGTATGTTTTAAACAGTTGATTACCCTGAACTTTAAGTATAACTCAACTGAAAAACCAATACAAAATAAAAAAATTAAAAAAGATGAATTAATTTTTTTTTAATTAAAATAAATAAATAATCGTTTTATTTCGATTATGTTGTTTTCATAATCGTCTTAAGCCAAAATCGTAATTGCGATTAAAATACGATTAATTGAGCAGCCCTACTCTCTACCCACTCAAATCAAGGACATACATACACACACCACCTTCACAGCTCACTTAAAAACATGGTTCACTGAGAACTACACCTGCACACACTAGTCTGTGTTGAATATGGCGTGTGTGTTACATGTTGTGTTACATGTTGTGTTACATGTTGTGATCATGGATGTTGCCCCTGGTTTCTGTTGTGTGATTGTGACGTGCTATATGTGACATGTATATAGTAACGTGTGTTGTTTAATGTTCTCTTATATCCTTTCTCCTCTATCTACTTGTCTTTCATCCTTTCTTTATAACTAATGCTGTTGATGTGTTTTGATTTTAAAAAGGTGTCTATTATCATCTGGACAACAGCTGGAAATTAGCAATGTCGCCTAAAGCTGCTCCATTTCTTTGTGACAGTTCATCGATGGGGGCTGTCCACGACACTATGAACAAATAAACTAAACTAAATAATTATATAATACTGTAAAAAAGAGTGTCGATTAAGTCAAGAGAATAGAATCACCTATTTAGAAAATCAAAAAAACTAGGTATGCACACGTTATTAACAACAAAACACTCCCTATGGAGGGAACACAGGGATTTTAGCCTTTGCAGACCATTTACATGCACTAACACCTATAGAACTACAGGAGAAGGAAAGAGCTTAGTTTTATTTCTGATGGACTTGTTCATGCCTCCATTATGTGTCTTCTTTCCAACTAGTAGAAAGAAGTCCAATATCCACATTAAGGAAATATTGTCTATTCGTGAGGGTTGCCGGTTCAAGTCCCCGACCAGACCTAAATATGGAGTGTGGACTGCTACTTGGAGAGGTCCCAGTTCACCTCCTGCCCTGCCGTGGTGCCCTTGAGCAAGGCACCGGACAACCCCCTTCCCCCCCCCCCCCACTCCACATTGCTCCCCGGGCGCTGTACAATAGCTGCCCACTGCTCCTGGTACTAAACTCCTAGTTCTAGACTCCTGGTGCTAGACTCCTAGTTCTAGACTCCTGGTGCTAGCCTCCTGGTGCTAGACTCCTAGTTCTAGACTCCTGGTGCTAGACTCCTGGTGCTAGACTCCTGGTTCTAGACTCCCGGTGCTAGACTCCTAGTTCTAGACTCCTGGTGCTAGACTCCTGGTTCTAGACTCCTGGTACTAGACTCCTGGTACTAGACTCCTGATGCTAGCCTCCTGGTGCTAGACTCCTGGTTCTAGACTCTTGGTACTAGACTCCTGATGCTAGCCTCCTGGTGCTAGACTCCTGGTACTAGACTCCTGGTTCTAGACTCCTGGTACTAGACTCCTGATGCTAGCCTCCTGGTGCTAGACTCCTGGTACTAGACTCCTGGTACTAGACTCCTGATACTAGACTCCTGGTGCAAGACTCCTGGTGCTAGCCTCCTAGTTCTAGACTCCTGGTGCTAGCCTCCTGGTGCTAGACTCCTAGTTCTAGACTCCTGGTGCTAGACTCCTAGTTCTAGACTCCTAGTGCTAGACTCCTGGTGCTAGACTCCTAGTTCTAGACTCCTGGTGCTAGACTCCTAGTTCTAGACTCCTGGTGCTAGACTCCTGGTGCTAGCCTCCTGGTACTAGACTCCTGGTACTAGACTCCTGGTGCTAGACTCCTGGTGCTAGCCTCCTGGTGCGAGACTCCTGGTACTAGACTCCTGGTACTAAACTCCTGGTGCTAGCCTCCTGGTGCTAGACTCCTGGTACTAAACTCCTGGTGCTAAACTCCTGGTGCTAGACTCCTGGCGCTAGACTCCTGGCGCGAGACTCCTGGCACTAGACTCCTGGCACTAAACTCCTGGCTCTAGACTCCTGGTGCTAGACTCCTGGTGCTAGCCTCCGGGTAACTAGACTCCTGGTGCTAGACTCCTGGTACTAGACTCCTGGTACTAGACTCCTAGTACTAGACTCCTGGTGCTAGACTCCTGGTACTAGACTCCTGGTACTAGACTCCTAGTACTAGACTCCTAGTACTAGACTCCTGGTACTAGGATGGGTGAAAAGCAGAGAACACATGTCACTGTGTGTGCTGTGAGCTCTGCATGTGTGACCATTAAAGAGGGTTTCATCCCTCCCATATCTATCTATCTATCTGTATAGATTCTACTGTAATTCATCAAAAGTCACCATTACAAAATGCCATATTTGCATATTTAGACTATTTCAGAAAACTTAATGTGAGTAATGTCCTCATTTACCTCAGTAGTAGAGAATCAAAATGTACCTCAACCTATTTATATAGTCTGATTATATGTTTTATAATCTGTGGGATAGAGTAGAAACAGATTGTATGCATCACTCAGTTTATTTAATATTTGTCCTTTTCTATTTTATTTAGCTCTATTTATTTGTGATTGTTATTTTGTTCACTGCACTGTGTGTCTTTGAATATTTGTAATTAATATAATAGAACACAAAATAAATTGTGAAGGTAAAACGTTTTAAAATAAGATATGTAAGTGTTTAAAATGAACCTGAAACAGAACCCGGCGGGCGTTAGGACCCGGATGTGACGCGTGACGTAGCACAACAACAGGAGGACCTGCACGTTTCTGGTAGGTGTGTGTTAGCATGTGTAGCTTTAGCCTTAGTTTCTCACGTAAACGCATGATTTTAAACACCAGAAAAGAGACGTTAAGCTTCTCCCCTGAAGGCTTCTCTGACCCGCTGTCGCTGACATGTTGTGTTGTGTTCCACATTGTTTTAAAAAAGTTAAAAATGCCTGTTGGCCGCTGATGCTAGCTGTTAGCACTGAGTGTACTGACAGCTGCAGGTGAAGCTGATTAAAGGTGGACCATGGAGACGGTTTGAAGGTGAATGTTGTTAAGGTGGAAGAGGTGGAAGTTACCAAGTAGATTTAAGGGCTTTATCATCATACAGTATGAACAGCAGCTGCAGTGTTGATCTGCAATGAACATCTGAAGCTCCTCCAACAATGAAATATGAATATATATAGGACATAAAACAATACATTAAAATAGTGCATGAAGAAACAGTAAAATAGTGCAGACTAGTGTACAAGTAATGCAGATGAAGTAAACTATACATGTACAAATAAATATACAATAAGCTAAATAATGCAGATGCAATGTTGTAAGTAGTGATGGTGAGATGAAGCCTTATGAAGCTTTGAAGCTTTCCAGCCAATTGGTTCGCAAAAGGGTTCATCTCATGAGGCTTCATCATGGGCTTCATTTGAACACAAACCCCCCTGTTGGTCAAAGTGTGTAAAACAGGCAGATTGGACATCTCAACAGTGCGCTCTTTCTCCTACCGAGTTCCCAATGAGTGAAGCCTTAGAATAACTCTAAACAACGAACATAAAATCATATTTTCATGTTAACAATATTGTTTTTATTCCAGTTTAATGATTGTGATTGAAAAGCCTAAGGAGGCTGGTAAACATTGCAAAGAGGGATTTGTATTCCTTAATAATATTCGTAAACGTAACCATGTTGTAGCCTGAGAAAGTCTAAACCATATCAAAGACTACATTTATTAACTGCATTATCTCATTTAGCTGTAGCTTTTATAAATAAAGAAAAGACGTATGGACGAGTCGTTGAACCAGGGACCCTGCGGTGTGAGTCAACTGCTTTCCAGCTGAGCCACAGCACACACACTGAATCTACCTGAAAACACTGGAAGTTATTTATTCCTGTACTTATTTATTTATGTTTTTATTCCTATATTTATTTATGCTTTTATTTATTTATACTTATCAAATCAAATCAAATCAAGTTTTATTTATATAGCACATTATTTAACGATTTTTGGTCGAGCCAAAGTGCTGTACATATAATAAAAAAGTACCCTACAGTAAAGACATTTTACAGCAAATACAACAGCACAGTTTGTGCAGAATAGCAGTATGAGAAAAATGACACCCTCTGTCCTTAGACCCTCACATCGTACAAGGAAAAACTTCCAGAGAAAAAACCCACAGTTTAAAGGGAAAAATGGGAGAAACCTCAGGGAGAGCAACAGAGGAGGGATCCCTCTCCCAGGACGGACAGACGTGCAATAGATGCCGTGTGTAAATCGAAGAGATAATACATTTTGCAGCGTAGGTAGACCAAATGTTTGGAAATGCATGTGTCTATAATAAGAAGATGAATCCACGAGGATGTCAACAATCCTGTGGGAGCCATCAGGGAAGCAGCATGACGAGACCCAGGCAGGACCGCTTATGACATGTTCCGACCTCTATATGAGTGAGGGTCTCAGCTCTCTTAGTTCCATCGTGTCACCGGGCCCGGGTACAGGAGGGGTAATATGGTTCATTATACATCCATGGGTAATATGAGCGTTGTGGTTCAACGGTTCAACCGATCTGAATCGCTTCCTGAAGCAGTCACGTGGTATCCACAGGCAGCGAGGCTTCGTTTGTCATCGATCCATGTATCTGCTGCTTTGGGAAGGGAAGATAATACAATTTACTTCCCTGTATTTATCTCTGAGACATGATTTCTATTTACTTTAAAGAAGAGCTGACATTATGAGTTGATGATGATGACACTTTGATTGAAATGGAAATGTCAAATATGTTCTGCTCAAGGATTTAACTCTGAGTTTTGTCTCTACAAAGGTACGAAAGAGGATCAGGGCCACATGAGGAAAATGTTTTGGGGATGTGACCAAAAGTAGAACAAAAATAATTAGTAAACATTTCTTTAATAATTGTTTCAGATTATTTAGTTTTTTCGGAAAACAATTGTCAAAAGAAAAAAAAACGTGTAGGATACATTTTTTTCTCCCAAATCTCATAATTCTGAGAAAAACATATTAGAATTTTTTTCTTTCTTTTTTTTCTTTGTTGTCATTCTTTTTTCAGATAAATTATTTTTTTCGAAAAAGAAAAATATCAAGAAATCTGAAATCTCATTAAAGTCAGGTCAAATTATTTTTTACTTCTGGTCACTCCCGTGTTTCCCCTCATGTGGCTCTAATCCCCTTCCGTCCAAAACAACATGAACATATTTAGATATACAAGATAAACCATTTCCCTAGAGACATGTTGACTGCGAGCTGCTTCTTGCTTTCTGGGGATCTCATTGTTGTTGGTGACCCGCTGCAGTTTTCCTGAAGTGTCCGGGCGTTCCCACCAGTAGAATATGTTGGTAGAATTTAACATGGTGTCTATCGGCGTGGCAGCTGGAGTTTTTGCCACTTAATGACACTATTGGGCCAGATGTGATGGTTACTTTGATATAGTGAAGACATCGAGACGACTGACAATTCAGCTACTGTAAGCTTGAACATTGAATATGTAGAGTGAATATTGTGGGATTTAGAGCAGGTTTAATATCAGGAGATTTTTTAAAGACCCTCTAAGTCAGGGGTGTCAAACTCAATTTCATCGTGGGCCACATTGGAATTATGGTTGCACTCAAAGGGCCGGTTGTAACTTTAATACTATATAAATATTTAATATATAAAATGATTATTATATTACATGATTGCCTCTGCGTTGGATTATTATCGGATAGGGTAATCACTTCATAATTAACTACGTCTGAAAGCAGAAGTCTACGGCAAATAATTGCAAGTCTCTTCGGTGAGAATGTCACAAAATGATTTAAAAAGAAAAGCCAGATTCTGGAAAGAAAGTAAAAAAAAAAGAAAAGTGAGATTTGGGGGGAAAAAGTAACATTTTGAGAAAAAGCAACGTTTTGAAAAAAAAATAATTCTGAGAAAAAAGTCATATTTGAGATGCATTGTGGGACATGTAGTTTATGGGCAACGTGCTTCTGTAAATCGGCATGTAACCGTATAATAAACATATTATATTCTTTCAGAGCTCTTGTGGGCCACAGAAAATGAAGTCACGGGCCGGGTTTGGCCCCCGGGCCTTGAGTTTGAGACCCCTGCTCTAAGTGAGGACGTCATCCAGCATTCGGAACATTCCGTCACATGCACAGCCATTATAGAATCTGAAACGCGCTGAACATTTCTCACAACCTAAACGGTTATTTTAGGAAAACCGTTCAATCGATCAAAAAACCCTTTTGGTCCAATAGAGTGGAGAGACTGGAGAGCTTTTTAAACTCTGAATCTTTGTTCTCCGTTAAAGTATGCCCGATCAGTAAGACCTCAAAGTTGGATGATTTTGAGCTCTGTTCTCGCCGATCTCCCATTCATTCCTATGGGGAACAGTTAGATTAAGGTTGCTGCATTTAGATGTAATGTTTGTTGTGATTAGGCCGTCTCTTGTGTTGACAGGTGCATGCTAAAACGATTTTCAGCGTTATTTCTCTCTGATGTTTAGTGCTCTGTCAGCCTGTGTTTCTTTCCCAGAGTTCTGCCTGAGCTAATGTCTGCGTCACTGGTGTTCCACAGAGAAAGCAGTGGTGGAAAGCACTTGAAAAGCGATAGTAAATATACAAAAGAGAACATTTGAAAGGTCTGTAAATGACTTAGAAACAAGTCTTAGATGACCCTTTGCAGCCTTTTGATTACATAATGTTACATTTCATGTGGCTGATGCTTTTATCCAAAGCGACTTACAATAAGTGCAGTGTATTGTTTAACCATGTGCCGGATGTAGTGTAGCGGCCACAATCATATAGAAGAGAAACAGATAATTAACTCAAAAAAACACTGCAGCTGAGGCACCAGTTAGTGAATCTTACGCAGGGCAATGATCCAGGTCCAGACAAGAATCTCCGTTTGTGCATTTGATTCCAATTCCAAAGTACAATGAACAGGTTTCCTATATTTCTTTTCCTTTAGCCTTTCTTATGGCTTTCCTTCGTGTGGCTTGAAACACCCTTGTAAAAAACCATGTGCCTACTAGTGCTCTACTTCCACCTGTCTCCAATATATACAATTACACCAGGTGCTCTATCACCAGTGCCCAAACATGCCTACAAAATAAAAGCATATAAACTACTTTAATAACAACAATAACTAGGAATACACTATAAACATCAAGAAAATAACGTTTAAGTATTAAATAATATAAAGAGATATATAGCTCCAACATGTAGGATGGACCAGATCCCTTCACAACTCGGTAGGCCAGCACTAGAGTCATGAAGCTAATCTGGCAGCAAGTGAAGGGAGTGAAGGAGAGGTGTAGTGGGAGAACTGGGAGAGGTTGAATGAAGACCAGTCCGGCTGCAGCATTCTGAAGAACCACACACGTTATATTTCAGTTTCTGGGTTTGCTTCCTCTGTAGATCCTTTAAAAACGCCGCAGAGGCAGAAGTGGAGATGTTTTTAAGATAAGAAGTACTTTATTGATCTCAATTTCGGAAATGTTTGTGTTGCAGCAGCATAAAAAGACATGGCATGGGGGAAGTGTGTCTGTGTCCGTCTGTAATCAGCCTCCTCGCCCTAACCCTTACACGTCACCAAAAACCTTTCTCATGTGGCCCTAATCCTATTCAATATGTTTGGCGTGACAAAAACCAGAGTCCTTGTTTGTGCAGGAAAAATCAGTATTGACTTTACATGTAATCGTGCCTGTGTGAATGCACAATTAAGCCCCGGCCACACGCGGACGATAACGGTCGTATCTGCTACAGTTCTCTATCAGATAGACGGTTCGGCCACACGAGGCCGACATGGAAACAATAGCGATAACGATAACGGGTCCCAAGGTGGGTAGATCTGCAAACGAAACGCTCTGGGGGGCAAACGGCTCCGTGTCTACGCCTATACGATCATGTCCTGATAACGATGACGCAATAGCCCCGCCTCTCCCCACCTCTCCTGCTCAGAGATCAGCTGCTGGGCTGTCAGGAGAGGGGGAGGAAAAGAGAGGCTCCGTTTTGTATTCTTATATTCTTATATAGAGTCGTTATCAATTTGTTTTAAAGGTCAATAAATAACAAAGAAGAACTCTGATTTAAACTTTAACGGACATGTTGACCGGCGGAAACAAATCTAGCTGAAACTCTGCCGCACGGTCCCCTCGTCCCTTGGAAGAGGCGGAGAGGTGGGTGTTTGTCATCTGCTGGTGGACTACCGGAGAGTAGGAGCAAACGCTTGCCTCGGGGAGGGAGAGAAAGAGCCAGAGCGTCCACAGCGGAGAATAAACAGAAGGGCAACCATGGCAACCATGCGCGGGAAGTCTTCTTCGCTGCTTTTGTGGCAGACTACAGGGCCACTTACAGGCCCGGCATATGTACTACAGCGTCTCCAGCGCTTTCGAGCGGTCTCGTGTGAATGCACATGTTTCTGGTGCCTGTTGCGTGTGGACGGAAGACTTTTTTGATAACGATTGCGGTCCGTTGGCGTTATCGTCCTCGTGGGGCCGGGGCTGTAGTGTTTTTATTCCAGTTGTATGTAGTAGTAGTGGGGTACAAAGAACATTACAACTGCACTTTTACCCAGATTTTGAATGGAGAACTTTTTCTTTTACTTAAGCAATAAGTCAGAGTACTTCCTCCACTCTGAAAAACTCTAATTAGTCAAACAGTAAGCTGCCACATCTCTCACTCTCTGAAGAACCACACTCGTTATATTTCAATGTCCCGGTTTGCTTCGTACAGAGCCCCTAAAGGGCCATGAAAAGAAAAAAGAGAGAGAGAAAGTATCTCGTTCGCACAAGATACTTTCTCCTTTTCAAATAGCTCTACACCCATGGCCGAAATGTCCTTAAAAGGAAGACCGAGTTCGAAATATATCTCAAATAATGTATGCACTGCCATTTCCCCACATAAACATACCAGTCTGCAATGAAACGGTTGTCTCCTGTGCAGTGTGGGTGTAACGCGTTACAAAAGTAACGCGTTACACCCAACACTGCTTCTGTGTGCTCCACTTCTTACACTGGTATATAGAAAATAGCTTCCTCTGTAGATCCTTAAAAACGCTGCAGAGGCAGAAGTGGAGATGTTTTTTGGGGGAAGTGTGTCTGCGGCGGTCTGTAATCAGCCCCCCCCCCACTCGCCTCTCTTCATCCTCCCCGGTGGATTTATCGGTCTGGAAAAGCTCCGGGACGCCGACATTAGTCACCGTTTGAGATGGACTCCAGCCCAGAGACCCAGAAATGTAATTCCAGCAATCGCAGAAAGAGCAAAGCACTGCGTCTCCGTCTGATTCGCTGACCCCCGCTCTCTGAATCTGATATTTGTACCACTCTGTGTCCGTCTCCATCTGAAGAAGTGGAATGGTTAGTGGGATTTGGGTTTGTTGAGCGCCTGATGGATCTGTCTCTCAGACGGAGAGAGTCCTCCTCATACTGAAGAGATTAGGGAGGAAGATTTGTCTCTTTAAAGTAGAGACACTAGATACTGATATACACCTGAACATCAGCAGGAGAGGACTCTTTAAAGTAGAGACACTACATACTGATATACACCTGAACATCAGCAGGAGAGGACTCTTTAAACTAGAGACACTACATACTGATATACACCTGAACATCAGCAGGAGAGGACTCTTTAAAGTAGAGACACTACATACTGATATACACCTGAACATCAGCAGGAGAGGACTCTTTAAAGTAGAGACACTACATACTGATATACACCTGAACATCAGCAGGAGAGGACTCTTTAAAGTAGAGACACTACATACTGATATACACCTGAACATGAGCAGGAGAGGACTCTTTAAACTAGAGACACTACATACTGATATACACCTGAACATCAGCAGGAGAGGACTCTTTAAAGTAGAGACACTACATACTGATATACACCTGAACATCAGCAGGAGAGGAATCTTTAAAGTAGAGACACTACATACTGATATACACCTGAACATCAGCAGGAGAGGACTCTTTAAAGTAGAGACACTACATACTGATATACACCTGAACATGAGCAGGAGAGGACTCTTTAAACTAGAGACACTACATACTGATATACACCTGAACATCAGCAGGAGAGGACTCTTTAAAGTAGAGACACGACATACTGATATACACCTGAACATCAGCAGGAGAGGACTCTTTAAAGTAGAGACACTACATACTGATATACACCTGAACATCAGCAGGAGAGGACTCTTCAAAGTAGAGACACTATATACTGATATACACCTGAACATCAGCAGGAGAGGACTCTTTAAAGTAGAGACACTACATACTGATATACACCTGAACATCAGCAGGAGAGGACTCTTTAAAGTAGAGACACTACATACTGATATACACCTGAACATCAGCAGGAGAGGACTCTTTAAAGTAGAGACACTACATACGGATGTACACCTGAACATCAGCAGGAGAAGACTCTTTAAAGTAGAGACACTATATACACCTGAACATCAGCAGGAGAAGACTCTTTAAAGTAGAGACACTACATACTGATATACACCTGAACATCAGCAGGAGAGGACTCTTTAAAGTAGAGACACTACATACTGATATACACCTGAACATCAGCAGGAGAGGACTCTTTAAAGTAGAGACACTACATACGGATATACACCTGAACATCAGCAGGAGAGGACTCTTTAAAGTATACACACTACATACTGATATACACCTGAACATCAGCAGGAGAGGACTCTTTAAAGTAGAGACACTAGATACTGATATACACCTGAACATCAGCAGGAGAGGAATCTTTAAAGTAGAGACACTACATACTGATATACACCTGAACATCAGCAGGAGAGGACTCTTTAAAGTAGAGACACTACATACTGATATACACCTGAACATGAGCAGGAGAGGACTCTTTAAACTAGAGACACTACATACTGATATACACCTGAACATCAGCAGGAGAGGACTCTTTAAAGTAGAGACACGACATACTGATATACACCTGAACATCAGCAGGAGAGGACTCTTTAAAGTAGAGACACTACATACTGATATACACCTGAACATCAGCAGGAGAGGACTCTTCAAAGTAGAGACACTATATACTGATATACACCTGAACATCAGCAGGAGAGGACTCTTTAAAGTAGAGACACTACATACTGATATACACCTGAACATCAGCAGGAGAGGACTCTTTAAAGTAGAGACACTACATACTGATATACACCTGAACATCAGCAGGAGAGGACTCTTTAAAGTAGAGACACTACATACGGATGTACACCTGAACATCAGCAGGAGAAGACTCTTTAAAGTAGAGACACTATATACACCTGAACATCAGCAGGAGAAGACTCTTTAAAGTAGAGACACTACATACTGATATACACCTGAACATCAGCAGGAGAGGACTCTTTAAAGTAGAGACACTACATACTGATATACACCTGAACATCAGCAGGAGAGGACTCTTTAAAGTAGAGACACTACATACGGATATACACCTGAACATCAGCAGGAGAGGACTCTTTAAAGTAGAGACACTAGATACTGATATACACCTGAACATCAGCAGGAGAGGACTCTTTAAAGTATACACACTACATACTGATATACACCTGAACATCAGCAGGAGAGGACTCTTTAAAGTAGAGACACTAGATACTGATATACACCTGAACATCAGCAGGAGAGGACTCTTTAAAGTAGAGACACTACATACTGATATACACCTGAACATCAGCAGGAGAGGACTCTTTAAAGTAGAGACACTACATACGGATATACACCTGAACATCAGCAGGAGAAGACTCTTTAAAGTAGAGACACTACATACTGATATACACCTGAACATCAGCAGGAGAGGACTCTTTAAAGTAGAGACACTACATACTGATATACACCTGAACATCAGCAGGAGAGGACTCTTTAAAGTAGAGACACTACATACTGATATACACCTGAACATCAGCAGGAGAGGACTCTTTAAAGTAGAGACACTACATACTGATATACACCTGAACATCAGCAGGAGAGGACTCTTTAAAGTAGAGACACTACATACTGATATACACCTGAACATCAGCAGGAGAGGACTCTTTAAAGTAGATACACTACATACTGATATACACCTGAACATCAGCAGGAGAGGACTCTTTAAAGTAGAGGCACTACATACTGATATACACCTGAACATCAGCAGGAGATGACTCTTTAAAGTAGAGACACTACATACTGATATACACCTGAACATCAACAGGAGAGGACTCTTTAAAGTAGAGACACTACATACTGATATACACCTGAACATCAGCAGGAGAGGACTCTTTAAAGTAGAGACACTACATACTGATATACACCTGAACATCAGTACAGTCACTTTCCACCACTGCTGTTCAGCTGCTGGTTATCATGTTGAGTGAGAGGTGACATTACGGGGAAGTGAAATCCAGATTATCTTCTATATTTCTTCCTAAACGCTTCACAGCCGCAGTGATGGACGTTTCCCCGGCTGGAGGGGGAGTGTGTAGGGAGTGTGTGTGGAGTGTGTGTGTGTGTGTGTGTGTAGGGAGTGTGTGTGTGATGGTGTTTCATGTGTGGTGATGTGGAAGTAATATCTGTAGCTGGACGTCCGCACCGGGCTGTTAGCTGTTTGCTGAAGGCAGCGGTGCATGATGGGTAATTTCACGCCTGTCTGGGCTTCCTGTGAAAGCAAAGTGGATGAAAAAGTGTCCGGGGAGACGGGCCGATGTGTTTCCACTGTCCAAACGCCAAACCTGTGGGGGATTAAGAGGATTTTACTGATGCATGTTGGAGTCACTCACATTGTGCTTGGATTAATGTCCAACCTTACATTAGTTTCACTGATATACGGAGCTGAACTGGCTTTAAACTGCAGAGAGATGAAGAGATCCAATTCAGTCTGGTGAAATCTACTTTATTAGTATAGTAAGTATAAGTATATGAAGGTAATTGTAAAGTACTTTAGAGTTTTTTTCCACAACAAGACCAGATTTTTTATCTTAGAAATAAGTAATTTGGCATGAAGACAGCTTAAAAATGTGACGTTTATCTAAAGATATCCCAGTTGAAGGGGGAAGACCTACTGTTTTACTTTCTTAGACAATGTGTGCATAGAATAACAAGAAGATAATAAATGAGGTTAGGGCTGGGCGGTATACCGTGAACTTTATACCTTAAATCCCCTGAGAACCCTGGGGACTGCTTTCACTGCTGCACCGCTGAGATGCATGCTGGGGTACAGCGCCAAGTGTAGTAGCAGTAGCATAACATGTGAAGCTGAATGTAAAGATGGACACTGAAGGAAATGAGACAGGAGAGGAGCTGTGTCTGTCGTTTGGAGGTTTTCTGGATTAAAATAATCTGACGTGGACCAAACAAACATTTATTGCAAATGTTGTCGAACTAAAATGATTGCCCGAGGAGGAAACACAAGTAGTTTACTCCCCCACCTCAACAGGAAGCACTTATTGGAGTACGAAGCTAAAGGAACCTTAGTGTTGTTTACTTCCCTTAGTGATGGTGTTTCCTGTTTCCTGTCCAGGTGATGGCTCAGCAGGCGGGGCGGCGCTACATGCGAGCGTTCGTTAGCGGCTTCTTCGTGGCAGTTCCCGTCACGGTTACCGCCCTCGATCGACTCGCCTACGTGGCGCGAGTGGAGGGAGCGTCGATGCAGGTGAGACGTCCATCCACCAATCAGACAACATTAGCCACCTTTAGCTTAGCGGTGGTGACGTGAAGTCATGTGACCGTGCAGTAGTTCCTTTATAGCCTAACATTAGCCTCCTTTAGCTTAGCGGTGGTGACGTGAAGTCATGTGACCGTGCTGTAGTTCCGTTATAGCCCAACATTAGCCACCTTTAGCTTAGCGGTGGGGACGTGCAGTCATGTGACCGTGCTGTAGTTCCTTTATAGCCTAACATTACCCTCCTTTAGCTTAGCGGTGGTGACGTGAAGTCATGTGACTGTGCAGTAGTTCCTTTATAGCCCAACATTAGCCACCTTTAGCTTAGCGGTGGGGACGTGAAGTCATGTGACCGTGCTATAGTTCCTTTATAGCCCAACATTAGCCACCTTTAGCTTAGCAGTGGGGACGTGAAGTCATGTGACCGTGCTGTAGTTCCTTTATAGCCTAACATTAGCCTCCTTTAGCTTAGCGGTGGTGACGTGAAGTCATGTGACCGTGCTGTAGTTCCTTTATAGCCCAACATTAGCCACCTTTAGCTTAGCTGTGGTGACGTGAAGTCATGTGACCGTGCTGTAGTTCCTTTATAGCCCAACATTAGCCACCTTTAGCTTAGCGGTGGTGAGGTGAAGTCATGTGACCGTGCTGTAGTTCCTTTATAGCCCAACATTAGCCACCTTTAGCTTAGCGATGGTGAGGTGAAGTCATGTGACCGTGCTGTAGTTCCTTTATCGCCCAACATTAGCCGCCTTTAGCTTAGCGGTGGTGACGTGAAGTCATGTGACCGTGCTGTAGTCCCTTTATAGCCCAACATTAGCCACCTTTAGCTTAGCGGTGGTGACGTGAAGTCATGTGACCGTGCTGTAGTTCCTTTATAGCCCAACATTAGTTTTACTTAAGTAAGATTTTGCATGCAGGACTTTCACTTTCACAGTTTGGTTTGTTTACTTTGACTTAAGTTTCTTCTGCTCCAAACAGTAAACTGCTCATTGAGAGGCAGAGACGGACAAATATGAAATACGGAAACGAGTGCTCTTGGGTTTTGACCGATCTGGTTTCCTGTCGTGCTGCTTATTATCCCTGCTGTGTTTTTGCATTATGCATTAAACAATCTGCCCTCTATTTTTAATGAGCATGAATATTAGTAGTGCCTGTTTGCTTCCTGTTGTTTATTCATGTAGCTGCGTGTGGCGGGTCGTGAAGTCGACCTCTGCCAGAGACAAAACTTCCAGAGGAGGCTAAATGAGGAGTTTACACTTTAGGGAGTCATGTGATCACATTGTTAAAATAAGCCCATAAAACATTTCAGGTAAGTTTCCAACAACAGAGACAGTTGTTCAGCTTTATAATCCTGAACGTCACCAAGCTGTGTGCGTCACTCTTTAGTGTCCCCTGGTCTCCCAGCTGTGTGCGTCACTCTTTAGTGTCCCCTGATCTCCAGCTGTGTGCGTCACTCTTTAGTGTCCCCTGGTCTCCCAGCTGTGTGCGTCACTCTTTAGTGTCCCCTGGTCTCCAGCTGTGTGCGTCACTCTTTAGTGTCCCCTGGTCTCCCAGCTGTGTGCGTCACTCTTTAGTGTCCCCTGGTCTCCCAGCTGTGTGCGTCGCTCTTTAGTGTCCCCTGGTCTCCAGCTGTGTGCGTCGCTCTTTAGCAGTGTTGGGTGTAACGCGTTACAAAAGTAACGGAGTTACAGTAATATATTACTTTTTGCTGTAACGAAGTAATGTAACGCATTACTAATGAAATTTGGGTAATATATTACCCGTTACAATGCTCAGTAACGCAGTTACAACACATTTTAACCCGAAATTAAATGGTGTTTTGTTTTTTAAGAATGTACTAATAGCGAGACATTCCGACACCAGAGTAAAATTGTGCGGGTAGATTAGTAAACCTGGTGTTTACCCTTCAGGCTTCGCGTCGGGATCTTCGGGGGGTGCTTCCAAGCAGTGACACAGATGATAATCATTTATACGAAAATGGTTAAAGCAACCATCACTAAACGCCAGCAACACTGCATCTACTGCAGACAATAGCAACAGGTCAGATGGGGACATCACGTTACCCTCTGTTGTGGACACTAGCTTACCCCCGCCTGACTCGCCGCCCTCGCCCCGGAGCAGCAGTCTTCGTCACCCGAAACTACGCCGCCCCTCTGCGGCCCGCAGGTGCCAGGATACCACGGCAAAACAGAGCCTGCCCAGGTATATCTAAACAAGTACCCGCCTGCACAGTGGGGTAAGGCGGTCATTTTGCAGCTCGTGGTATAAAAATAGACAATGGCTAGAATATTCATGTGAAAATAGTGCCATATTCTGCCATGCCTGTAGAAATGTTGGGTCAAAAAATAATGCATACAATAGCACAGATGCCTTCACCACGAATGGCTACAAAAAGATCTCATATCCCAAGCTTATCAACAAGCTAATGTTGCAGCTGAAATGTTCTCCAGGTCACAAAGTCAACCTCACATGATGATGTGATACCACTTTTTCAAGCACAGTAAATATTCTCTTCCCAGAGTATATGATGACCAAGGTGATGATGTAGTACATGGTTTTAATAATACTTTTGCTTTTCAATGTTTGCCATTTCAAACCATGAGCTGGTTCAAATAATATTTGCCTTGATTTACAATATGTTCTCTTTTGTTTTATCAGTACAGTTTTGAAGCTTTTGTGCTTTTCCTTGCCATAGTCCACTTTGGACTATATGAAATATTTCAGGATTGCACTTTTAACACACTTGAAATGTTCTCACTTGCTTGGTTTCAAAACATAACAAATGCCATAATCTGTTCATTGGGGACCATAACATCAATGCTATTTTTCATTGCTGTTGCCGGCCACTATTGCTCATGTAAACCTACTAGTGCTGCACCCTGTAATCTCAGATGCACCCCAAGTCATTTTGTTCTGGAACCGGGCCTGTACAGTACATGGCCATATACTAAACTAAATACAGAGCCCATTCCGTGTCCTGTTATTGTTTACTTCCTCTTTGCCTTCTTCTGGTGATTTATCTGATGTCCAGCGCTCCGTCTTTTAACCTCTTTTCCTTTCTCTTTCTTGATCCTCCTTAGCAACCTTCATTATAGTCCTTGACAGTGGTCTGTACTGTATTAACATCGTGTCACATGTTAAGAATTTAAAATCAGAATCGAGTATTTAACTAAGCCGTGTAATAAAGTTGTTAGTAGCCTTAATGGCCTACACAGTTGTTATGCTATACCACATCGCCCTTCACGTATAATGAGCTGCACTAAACTACATGTTAGCATTTAAAATACCTAGCCATTCTTTTGCGGTTATTTTGGTGAAAGTAACTAAAAAGTAACTAAAAAGTAGTGTAACTCATTACATTTCAGAGACAGTAATATTGTAATGTAACTTATTACTTTAAAAAGAGAGTAATAAGTAATATGTAATATATTACATTTTGGAAGTAACTTGCCCAACACTGCTCTTTAGTGTCCCCTGGTCTCCAGCTGTGTGCGTCACTCTTTAGTGTCCCCTGGTCTCCAGCTGTGTGCGTCACTCTTTAGTGTCCCCTGGTCTCCCAGCTTTGTGCGTCACTCTTTAGTGTCCCCTGGTCTCCCAGCTGTGTGCGTCACTCTTTAGTGTCCCTTGGTCTCCCAGCTGTGTGCGTCAGTCTTTAGTGTCCCCTGGTCTCCCAGCTTTGTGCGTCACTCTTTAGTGTCCCCTGGTCTCCAGCTGTGTGCGTCACTCTTTAGTGTCCCCTGGTCTCCAGCTGTGTGCGTCACTCTTTAGTGTACCCTGGTCTCCAGCTGTGTGCGTCACTCTTTAGTGTCCCCTGGTCTCCCAGCTTTGTGCGTCACTCTTTAGTGTCCCCTGTTCTCCCAGCTGTGTGCGTCACTCTTTAGTGTCCCCTGGTCTCCCAGCTGTGTGCGTCAGGGTTTCCGCTAGGATTTTTTCTCGCCGGCAAATGTCCGGACACATTTGAAACTTACCGGTCATGTTTCAATAATAATAATAAGAATTGTGCAGCAGAGTTTCCGTTAGCAGGTAATTACCGGACTATGACCGGATATGCTGATGTTTAAAACTCAGTTAATGGGGCTCATTTTTATATTGCTTCAGTTTATAATCGTAACAGATCGAAAAGTTCAGATTAATTTTTCAATAAATGATTCCACAAACAACAAACAACATCATTATTACATTCAAACAAACTACTTGTAGTAGATGAAGTACATTATTCAAATGTTTACATTAACTTTGAATATTAACACGGGAGAAACAGATCCTCTCTTTTCCTCTCTCCCTCCCTCTCTCTCCTGACTGCCCGTCTGTATCTCACGCAGCTCGCTAAACAGTGGGCGGGGCTTCAGGTGATCATGCAGAGCTGCGTGTCTCCGTCAGACACAGCAGCTGATCTGATCTCTCTCTCGCGTCCGGTTATACTTCACTCGCGTTTATCTCCATATCGATCAGATCCAGCTCTCCTGATCGGCCTCTATAGAGAGCACCTATCAAACTATTAAGAGTGAATATCGGCCGATAATGATCGGCGGCCGATCGATCGGAGCATCCCTAATTATTACCGGACATTTTGACCGGCAGGTTTTGAATTTACCGGTTTTTATTAAATTTTACCAGCTAAAAACCGGTAATTACCGGCTAACGGAAACCCTGGTGTGCATCACTCTTTAGTGTCCCCTGGTCTCCAGCTGTGTGCGTCACTCTTTAGTGTCCCCTGGTCTCCAGCTGTGTGCGTCACTCTTTAGTGTCCCCTGGTCTCCAGCTGTGTGCGTCACTCTTTAGTGTCCCCTGGTCTCCCAGCTGTGTGCGTCACTCTTTAGTGTCCCCTGGTCTCCGTTGTGTTTTGAGCTTCTTCAGTGTTTTGTAATTGCAGCGTTTGGTTTCTGCAGCTTTTAGTAAACGCTGCGCATGTTGCCTCAAGTTCTGAATGTTCTCTAAATGCTGCATGTGTTGTCAAGTTGCTGAAGATGTTTCTTCATGTGGAACATTTGGGTTTCTATATCTGCATCGAAAGTCTGCCTGTAACTGTAACATCTAATCTCTGTTGCTTCAGTGTGACAGAATAATATGTGTCTGTTATTAAAAAGAGACATTGACCCCTCAGTAGTGTTCATCTGCTGCTGGATAATATGTTATTTATGAGATGAGAATATTCCCATCATGCTCTCTGTTGGTACGTCAGGTGAAGGATCCTGTGGTGAACGCTGCTCACTCTCGTGTTTGAACGGGGGACATTAACCTCTTAAAGCTTTGTAAATAAAAGACATATTGTGTGTTTGATCTGAATGGCATCCACCTGTAGTCTCTGCACAGGGAGGGAGCATCACAAGAACTGAATGGCATCCACCTGTAGTCTCTGCACAGGGAGGGAGCATCACAAGAACTGAATGGCATCCACCTGTAGTCTCTGCACAGGGAGGGAGCATCACAAGAACTGAATGGCATCCACCTGTAGTCTCTGCACAGGGAGGGAGCATCACAAGAACTGAATGGCATCCACCTGTAGTCTCTGCACAGGGAGGGAGCATCACAAGAACTGAATGGCATCCACCTGTAGTCTCTGCACAGGAGGGAGCATCACAAGAACTGAATGGCATCCACCTGTAGTCTCTGCACAGGGAGGGAGCATCACAAGAACTGAATGGCATCCACCTGTAGTCTCTGCACAGGGAGGGAGCATCAC
This sequence comes from Dissostichus eleginoides, assembly GCA_031216635.1. Lineage (NCBI taxonomy): Eukaryota > Metazoa > Chordata > Actinopteri > Perciformes > Nototheniidae > Dissostichus > Dissostichus eleginoides. The sequence goes on from CM062273.1 coordinate 1,506,691, forward strand.
AAGTAGGCCTGTCGCGATAATCAATAAATTGACTTATCGTACGATAAATAAAAATGGACTCGATAACTTTTCTGAGCTCGATAAATTGCCGTTTACATGCGTGTTTATTTACATAAGGATGTGACCAGAATTTTAGCCCGGCGCGCTGTGAGGGGAGGGGCTTACACACAGCCAAGTCAGGAAACTCCGCATGCAGCAGTGTAGCAGCCAAATTAATAATATAGAGACAAGCAGGGGACAACGTGTGACTTACTCGAGGGGAATTTGAAGTTAAATGGAATTGGTTGCAAAACCTAATACCACATCTCCGGTGTGGGAATATTTTGGATTTAAGCCAAATCAACGAGGCGAACCTACGGACTTGAATGATCCGGGCGGTGTGTCGCATTTGTTTTTAAAAAGGTAGCAACAAAAGCTAGCAATACGACCAACCTTAAACTGCACCTGAAACACAACCACCCCATTCCCCCAGCTGGGAGCAACACGGCAGCTGGAGATGGAGAGCCCCCACCTTCCCTACAGTTTGCAATCAAAGATGCATTTGCCCGACAATGCAAACATGTTGGTGTTCCTTGCTCGAAATCTTTGAAATACAGATTTGGATATGGCCTGTTGAGGCATCTGGGTCTTTGTATGGACAGTGGACTGTACACTTGACTGCTATTTTAAGGAGGTTTTTTTTGCTTGTGAGACAATGTGTGCTCATATTTATTTATATATATGTTTTCCAGCTATTGAATTGATTGTTTTGGTTGTGTGGGATTTAATTAATTTTTTATAATTGTATTTGTTTTATTTATTATATATAATTTATATATTTTAATATTATTTCACATTTCATTTGCAATGTTGGATGTTCAATAGAAAGTTCTGTTTGAAAGGATGTACTTGAATTATTATTATATATTATCATTATGTCAGTGGTCTAAAATGGTCTTACAACGGTGCCGACAATATTATCGTTTATCGCAATAATTTCCGGGAAAATGTATCGTCCAACAAAATTAATTATCGTGACAGGCCTAATCACAAGAACTGAATGGCATCCACCTGTAGTCTCTGCACAGGGAGGGAGCATCACAAGAACTGAATGGCATCCACCTGTAGTCTCTGCACAGGGAGGGAGCATCACAAGAACTGAATGGCATCCACCTGTAGTCTCTGCACAGGGAGGGAGCATCACAAGAACTGAATGGCATCCACCTGTAGTCTCTGCACAGGGAGGGAGCATCACAAGAACTGAACAAAAAAAACAATGTTACAAGTGGATTAGATTAGAGAGAACAAATGACTGTTCAAAAGTGATTCTGACACACACACACACACACACACACACACACACACACACACACTATCTGTGTGTCAATGGTGTGTGTGCGTGTCTCTCTCTCTCTGGTGTGTGTGCTTGTGTATGTATTTGTGTGTGTGTGTGTGTCTGTCTCTCTGGTGTGTGCGCTTGTGTATGTATTTGAGTGTGTGTGTGTGTGTGTCTCTCTGGTGTGTGCTCTTGTTTATGTATTTGAGTGTGTGTGTCTCTGGTGTGTGAGCTTGTGTATGTATTTGAGTGTGTGTGTGTGTGTGTCTGTCTCTCTGGTGTGTGCGCTTGTGTATGTATTTGAGTGTGTGTGTGTGTGTGTGTCTCTCTGGTGTGTGCACTTCTGTATGTATTTGAGTGTGTGTGTCTCTGTTGTGTGCGCGTGTGTATGTATTTGAGTGTGTGTGTCTCTGTTGTGTGCGCTTGTGTATGTATTTGCGTGTGTATGTCTCTTGTTGGTGTGTGTGTGTGTGTCTCTGGTGTGTGTGCTTGTGTATGTATTTGTGTGTGTATGTCTCTGTCTCTTGTTGGTGTCTGTTTGTTTCTCTCTCCCTCTCTTTCTCTGTTGGTGTGTGTGTGTGTGTGTGTGTGTGTGTGTGTGTCTCTCTCTGGTGTGTGTGCTTGTGTATGTATTTGTGTGTGTATGTCTCTTGTTGGTGTGTGTGTGTGTGTTTGTTTCTCTCCCTCTGTTTGTGTGGGTGGGACTCAATGTCTCTCAATGGTTTTTTGTGTGTGTGTGTCTGTTTTCTGTATGTGTCTTTCTCTCTCACTCTGTGTGTTGGTGTGTGTGTGTGTGTGTGTGTGTTTGCACTGCTTGTGTTGTTGTCATGGGAACAGTGTTCCCTGAGTAACGGCGGTATGAATACGGACGCTGTGACTTTTAATTTTCTGTCGGAGAATCAGACGTGTGTGAAGAGTCATGAAAATACATCCATGCACTTCCATCTAAAGATGTTCGTGTGTGACTGTGATTTTTTATGTAGTTAATAATATATTGAAAAAAATTGATTCTCTTTATTCTTGGCTTGGGTTTCCTAGAGTCTAATTAATAAGTCGTTAAATAAATGCAAAAAAGCACCTTAAGTTTTAGATTTAAACTCCCTGTTATATATTTAAATATGTCATGTAATAATTAATTTATTATAGTACATTGATTCAATTCTTTAAATAATATAGTACTTTAAATAATATAGTACTTTAAATAATATAGTACTTTGTAGTAGTTATATTTACACTTATTATATATTAAAACAGTTTGAACTGGAGGGAACACAGGGATTTTAGCCTTTGCAGACCATTTACATGCACTAAAACCTATAGAACACACTACAGGAGAGGGAAATGCACAATAGAAAAAATAATGTAAGATTCAAATATCCCACTTCCTGTTAGTTTTACAGTCTTGCTCCGATATAATTTTGTTACCGTCTCCTTGTGTTACATATACAGACCAAATTTCATATATGTAGGACGTTCGCTGATAGAGCTGCGATCCAGGTGGCGCTGTTGAGCCACGCCCATTTCAACAGGTTTGAATGTTCTGCTCAAAAATTATTTCATTTTCAAAAAGAAATTGTCGCTTAAATCTGTGATTTGCTAGGAGAATAATTAATAAAACAAAATAAATAATAATATTAAAATAATCAGAATAATACATAGTAAAATAACAATAGTAATAACTTTTAGTTGTTGTTCAGGAGGTTGATCCCGCCCCTGCCTCCGGCGTAAGCGTGACGTATGCGGTTCTTGCTTCTAGACGGACAATTTTTTCGAGCTTGGTAAGAATCGGTTTTCGCTCTAGCTCCGAACCGGCCCTGGAACCGTGTTGGTGTGAAAGGGGCATCAGAGACAGCATGTAGAGAAATGTGTGTGTCTGTCATTTAGTTTAGGAAATATTAAGTCGGCAGGCGTGAAAGGGCCTGCTCACTTCCTGTGTAATGAAACGCTCGTCGTCAGGGGAAGTGACACAAACAGAGAGTAACGAGTGTGTAGTTTCTGAGGAGGACAGGTGTGTGACGGAGCTGTCAGCGAGCCTTTTACTAAACACGCCAGAGAACATTTCTATTAGGTTTTTAATATACTGTTCGCTAAAGAAGGGATGGGGATGACCAACCAATCACAAACTGTCTTCATGATGAATAAATAAAGAGGATAATGGACCTCCTCTGCAGATTTGAGCCTATGGAAGCGCTGAAGTCACATTTAAATAGACTTCTGTGTTCTTGTCATTTTTCATTTATAGCGAAGCATTTGATTTAAAAAAAACAAAGTTTGAGGGAAAGTGAAACTTGAACCTTGATCTGGGGATATGCATCTTTGACCAGTTGGGAACAAATCCTATTTTATTATTCGTTCTCCTAAACAAGAGAGGGAAATGACCGACCAATCACAAACTGTTGTTGTACTAAACAATGAGAGAGAGGTTTTACAGTAATGTCTTTTTATTTCATTGTACCTGTACATACATTAATAATAAGAATATGAGAGTCCAGATAATCTGTATTTCTGTCTCCGCAGCCCTCCCTGAACCCAGAGGGGGGGTCTGACTGTGACGTCGTTCTGCTGAACCGATGGAGCGTCAGGAACTACGAAGTCCAGCGAGGCGACGTCGTCTCCGTCATGTGAGTCAAGGAAACCCTCCGTCTTATAACCAGTAGTGTCACGAACTTGAAACGCAAGGCAGTTTGGACTCAAATGCACGACTCCAGGAGAGAGAGTTCAAGTATAAGAATGCCAAAAAAAAGTATCAACGCTCTTGACGAGGTGAGAAAAAGCAGGGGATTACTAGCACAAAAAACTCAGGAACATGAAACAGGCAAGAGAGTACGCTGGCTACTGACATCAGGACAGGACGAACTGGCACAAGGGGAGGTGGAGTATTTAAACATGAGGTAACTGGGAACAGGTGGAAACAATCAGGTTAACAAGGGCAGGGACACAAGGATAGGGAGTCAAGGGACCTGGATCGAGACACAAAAGAGTACCAAAGTACCAAAATAAAACAGGAAGTGGAAGACGAGACAAAAATGACTTTACTAACCATTAAGAAACACGACAAGACTAACATTTTGGAATGAGACACAGCAAGTAGGTTGTTCCGTGCATCCAGAAGCATTTAGGAGTCAACTGTGCAGAACAGCTGACAGAGACAGGAAACGCTGATATATATTGACGGCTGCTGATGCTGATATAGACCCTATCCTCCTAATATGGCCGTGACGCCCCTGAACGCACCGTGGATCCCATTCCCTGTTGCCACTTTTACTTGTGCTTGTACTCAGTGCTCATTATACGTTGCCGCTGTGTTTCTGTGAAAGTCTCCCGGCTGATTGAAGCTGCAGACGGCTGCAGAGTGAGATCTCACACGCAGGAAACTGACAGGTCTGACTGCCTCTCGGAGCGGTTTGATAGTGCGAGGGCGACGCTGTCACATTTTCCATTTGAGGTGTTTGCTGAGCAGCAGCCTGCGGAGGAGAAACCCACTCCTACGATCACAAGAGAGCAGGAAACCAGGGCTGCATTCAGAAATCTATCCTCCTCGCATCTGCTCCTTAACCTGAGCGCAGAGGTGGGAAGTAGAGGAGTACAAATACTGCGTTACTGTACTTAAGTACATTGTTCTGGTATCAGTACTTTACTCCACTACTTATTTTTCTGACGACTTTTTACTTTTACTTCTTACATTTTGAACCCAAATACCTGTACTTTCTACTTCTTACATTTTGAACCCAAATACCTGTACTTTCTACTTCTTACATGTTGAACACAAATACCTGTACTTTCTACTTCTTACACTTTGAACACAAGTACCTGTACTTTCTACTTCTCACATGTTGAACACAAATACCTGTACTTTCTACTTCTTACACTTTGAACACAAGTACCTGTACTTTCTACTTCTTACACTTTGAACCCAAATACCTGTACTTTCTACTTCTTACACTTTGAACACAAATACCTGTACTTTCTACTTCTTACACTTTGAACCCAAATACCTGTACTTTCTACTTCTTACACTTTGAACACAAATACCTGTACTTTCTACTTCTTCCATTTTGAACCCAAATACCTGTACTTTCTACTTCTCACATGTTGAACACAAATACCTGTACTTTCTACTTCTTACACTTTGAACCCAAATACCTGTACTTTCTACTTCTTCCATGTTTCAAACAGGCTGGTTCCTTTAGTTTGAATGTGTGTTTGGTGGCGTGATCATTATTATTTAGAATCATTGCGTGCCTATTGATTTGAACACGATCCGTGTATCCATCTTTTCCTGGTCTTCTCTAAAGAAGAGGGACCAATGGAAACGTTGTCATGTTGCCGTTGTTCAGCATGGAAACATTCATTAGCTAACAATGACATTATTGTTCTATTAATATAAAGGGAGGTCAGGTACTCTTTAAAACAGCTGCTAGTTATGGGTACTTTTTACTGAAGTACATTTCAAAGCCTCTTTACTTTTACTTGAGTAAAGAAGTTTAGTCAGTACTTCTACTTTCACCAGAGTATTTTTAAACACGAGTATCTGTACTTCTACTTGAGTAAAGGATGTGTACTTCTACCTGAGTGAATAATGCATTGGGGTTATAAAGGGAGGAAGTGAAGGAGAGTCATCAGGACTTTGGGAAAGAGCCTGCACTGACACTGGGAGACGTTTTTGTTGTGTTGTTGCATGCTTTATAAACGTGTAAAATATATTATGATAGTGGCAGAAAGAATATTCTCTGTGTAGTTCACATTATACAGGCGGGTAATCCCTGTATGAATACCACCATACAAACAAAGCCATGATGGTCCTTTAGGTGTAACATACATCATGTATCTTTTCAAAAAGATTCCCTGCTGCATTTTCAAAGCAAACGTACTCCTTTCCATCTTAAAAATATCATAAACAAAGTCAATCCACTCATCGACGGCAGGTGTCTCCTATAGTTGAACCACTCTCTAGTACTGGCCTTTCTGTCAGCAGCAAAAATATACGAAGCACTGGACCATTCACTAGAGGTTTATTGCCTCATAAGTTCTGTTTTGAGAAAAATCAATCCAAATGTAGGTCAGTTATTCTTGATACTTGAAAATGCTTTAACAGGTTAAACAATCAAAATTAAAACAACGTATATAATAAACTCAGTTAATGGCTCCTACACTTCATATTAAAGGACACATGTCATGCTTCTCCGGTTATTACCCGTCCCCTTGTGTGTTATGAAGGTTTTTCTGCATGTAAACGGTCTGCAGAGTCAAAACCCTCAAAGTACACCCTGTAGGGAGTAAAACTCTAACACAGAGAAGACCTCCCCAAAACGCCTCGTTGGAGATACGTCATTGTCCATTGTTTACTTCCTGGGTATCGTGACGTAGGAATGGCGAGTAGCTACTCCGGTTCATACATACAGTATACGGCTGTACTGACGCCATTTTTTTAAACTGACGCTCCGCTCAGAGCCGAAAAAACACTGTGTTAGACATGGGCGGAGCCTCTCTGGTGGTTGACTAATCAGAACAGAGTGGCCGAGCTGACCAATCGGAGCACACTGGGCTCACAGGGAGGGGGGGGCAAGAGCTGCAACGAGACGTTTAGTGGAGAGAGTGAATACACACACTTTACAGAGATGCTGTTTGAGAAACCAACGTGAGTTTGGAACAATGCACAGTATAAATCTATTCTAGTAGACCTCAACAATGGAATTATGATCAGTGGAAATGGCCATGACACAGCGTTTCCGCCAGGGGGGCGTCTTGCCGTCATTTGACGCCCTTATTCAGCTCGGGACGCCCTGAACCCGAGCCGAGGGCGTCCAAAAAAATAAATAATTCGAGAGAAGGTCGAGTTGTTATCGCTTGAAATGACGAAAAGGACAAGGACCTCCCTCTGTTGGAGGGGGCAAAGGAGTCTGGTGGGATTCTTTTCGCCTCCAGCAAAGCATGTTCCTGTGACGGAAAGTGTACTGCCGGCGAGCCTTGACGGGGGGTGCAACTGGAGCACGCGCGTGAACTGCGAGCGCCGGAGCCTCGCAGCGGCGAAACTGAGGCTCCGTGGTAAACTGTGGTAACATGAAGAGCCGTTTAAGAGCCGAAAGAGCCGGCTCTTCTTAGTGAGCCGAGCCAAATGATCCGGCTCACTAATACGTAAAGAGATAGTATCTATAACTTAAGGGACGGCTCAATTCAAAATTCAAGTCACGTGACACAACGTGACGTCACCCCCCCCCCCCGTGCGCTCTTGGGGTGGATGCCCTCTCAGCCCTGGTCTGGCGGAAACAGTGCCATGACACCTCTCCTTTAAACTCTATTTTCTTGGAGGTTTTGTGTTATTTGTGGCATGACGCTGAGTGTGTGGCTGTACTGGAGGCGTCGTATTTTAGTTTTCAGAAGAGGAAGGAAAGTGAAATGTGCGGCATGGTTATTAGAGACCTGCCTGTAAACTTCAACTCCTTCAGCTCAGACGCTTCTGAAGTTCAGAAATAAATCAGGAGCTGAAAATCTGACAGCATTCAGACTTCATGTTTTAATAATTATAATAAGTAGAGTCATCACAAAGCCTCTCTGTGAACCTGCTCCTCAAAGCCTCCGGGGATCTGTACAGACGCGGAAAAAACATCTGTTTGTTTTGTTTTTCTCACTTGGTTTTTCACAAACGCTGAAAACCCGCTGAGAGGAAATCAGGTGCAAAGTGTTTGAGGCGAAGAAACACAAAGCGCCCGCGGGGTTTCTAAAAACATCTCATCCCCAACGAGGAGACAAGCTGAGATGCAATGACAAGAGTGAGGAAATAACGAGGAGAACATGAACGAGTTCCTGTGCATGCTGGGTAATGTAGTCACAATTGAGTCTGTTACTTTCATGCAGATGGAAAAACAAATGACGTTGCGTGACTTTATTCCTCTAAAAGTTTCGAGTTCATAAATCCTGAGGTTTCTCGTCATGTTTTCTGAGTAAAGAAGAGAGTCAGCAATGAGTACTGACAGACTGAAAGCAATCATAGCAGGACTCTTTAAAGTAGAGACACTACATACTGATATACACCTGAACATCAGCATGAGAGGACTCTTTAAAGTAGAGACACTACATACTGATATACACCTGGACATCAGCAGGAGAGGACTCTTTAAAGTAGAGACACTGCATACTGATATACACCTGAACATCAGCAGGAGAGGACTCTTTAAAGTAGAGACACTGCATACTGATATACACCTGAACATCAGCAGGAGAGGACTCTTTAAAGTAGAGACACTACATACTGATATACACCTGAACATCAGCAGGAGAGGACTCTTTAAAGTAGAGACACTACATACTGATATACACCTGAACATCAGCAGGAGAGGACTCTTTAAAGTAGAGACACTACATACTGATATACACCTGAACATCAGCAGGAGGACTCTTTAAAGTAGAGACACTACATACTGATATGCACCTGAACATCAGCAGGAGAGGACTCTTTAAAGTAGAGACACTACATACTGATATACACCTGCACATCAGCAGGAGAGGACTCTTTAAAGTAGAGACACTACATACTGATATACACCTGAACATCAGCAGGAGAGGACTCTTTAAAGTAGAGACACTACATACTGATATGCACCTGAACATCAGCAGGAGAGGACTCTTTAAAGTAGAGACACTACATACTGATATGCACCTGAACATCAGCAGGAGAGGACTCTTTAAAGTAGAGACACTACATACTGATCTACACCTGAACATCAGCAGGAGAGGACTCTTTAAAGTAGAGAGACACTACATACTGATATGCACCTGAACATCAGCAGGAGAGGACTCTTTAAAGTAGAGACACTACATACTGATATGCACTTGAACATCAGCAGGAGAGGACTCTTTAAAGTAGAGACACTACATACTGATATACACCTGAACATCAGCAGGGGAGGACTCTTTAAAGTAGAGACACTACATACTGATATACACCTGAACATCAGCAGGAGAGGACTCTTTAAAGTAGAGACACTACATACTGATATACACCTGAACATCAGCAGGAGAGGACTCTTTAAAGTAGAGACACTACATACTGATATACACCTGAACATCAGCAGGAGAGGACTCTTTAAAGTAGAGACACTACATACTGATATACACCTGAACATCAGCAGGAGAGGACTCTTTAAAGTAGAGACACTACATACTGATATACACTTGAACATCAGCAGGAGAGGACTCTTTAAAGTAGAGACACTACATACTGATATACACCTGAACATCAGCAGGAGAGGACTCTTTAAAGTAGAGACACTACATACTGATATACACCTGAACATCAGCAGGAGAGGACTCTTTAAAGTAGAGACACTACATACTGAGATACACCTGAACATCAGCAGGAGAGGACTCTTTAAAGTAGAGACACTACATACTGATATACACCTGAACATCAGCAGGAGAGGACTCTTTAAAGTAGAGACACTACACTTTTCCACGCTGTATTAAGTTTGCACATTAAGATCTGTGCAGCTTAAAGAGGCCCTTTGAGGTTTTTTGGGGGATTTCCCTGTTATATAGGTTTGAGTGCATGTAAATGGTCGGCAAAGGCTCCTTTGTTTACTTCTTGAACATAGTGACATCACTACGGAACACGCGCGCTCCTATTGCTCTCTATACAGAAATTAGACAAAATTAATTAATACAATACAAAACTAACAATAATAATGAAATAAAGATACAAACATTTAAATAAATGAATTATAATAATGATAATTATAATTAGACTGGAAAAAAATTAAAATATAGAAAATAATAATTAAAATAAGAAAAATAGACCAATAAAAGAGGGTTATTGCTAATTAAAAATCTAACAACAGATCAATAAAACTCAGTAAATTAAGACAGAAATAAGACCAAATTAATAAAACAATTATAATTAAAATAAAGACAAACATATGAAGATAATTACAAATAAACAATCATAATAATAAATAGGATAATTAAAAATCTAGACCAACAGTGGGGGGATATTAATTGAAGTTATAAAGAATGAGATCAGCTGTCGTTTAAAAGAGTTTTCCTCCCTTCCTGTAACACATCAAAGACTCCGCTCACACACACTCCTGCGCTCACACACACACTCCTGCACTCACACACACTCCTGCGCTCACACACACTCCTGCGCTCACACAAACTCCTGCGCTCACACACACTCCTGCGCTCACACACACTCCTGCGCTCACACAAACTCCTGCGCTCACACACACACTCCTGCGCTCACACACACTCCTGCGCTCACACACACTCCTGCGCTCACACACACTCCTGCGCCCTGCTGGGATTTCCCTCGGTGTGTGTGATGCTTCGTTTAGCGGCGGTGGATCCTCCCTCAGACCTTGACATAATGAGGGCAGAGGGAAGCGCTACGCTAACTATGCTAACACATTAAAATGAAGTGTTTTATCAGGAGGCAGATTCAGACGTAAATACACATTTAAAGCTCTATCAGGAATCACTGAGTACTTGGTTGTTTACTGAGGATTGTGTCATCTTATCACTTTTACTTTAGAGGGGTTGAACACAAATCAAATCTTATTTTTAAGGATATTTTTCAATGTAAAATCTAAAAGTCAACATTTTGTAAAAGGGTTAAAAATCTAAGTTTTTGAGGGAAATCTTCAATGTTGGTTTTTTCAAATAAAAAAAAAGGGGGGAGAGAAACTCCCTCTGGAGGGAACACAGGGATGTTAACCTTTGCAGACCATTTACATCAGGGGTCTCAAACTCAAGGCCCGGGGGCCAAATCCGGCCCGCGACTTCACTTTATGTGGCCCCGCAAGAGCTTGCAAAGAATATATTTATATATTTATTATACGGTTACATGCCACTTTACAGAAACAGGTTGCCCATAAACTACATGTCCCACAATGCATCTCGTTTTCTGACATGCGCACTGAAGAGACTTGCAATTATTTGCCCTGGACTTCTGCTTTCAGACGTTAGTTATTATCCTATCCGATAATAATCCAATTCAGAGGCAATGATGTAATATAATACATTATTTTATATATATATATATTATATATTTATATATGTATATTTATATAGTTACAACCGGCCCTTTGAGTGCAACCTTTATGCGAATGTGGCCCGCGATGAAATTGAGTTTGACACCCCTGATTTACATGCACTGAAACCTATAGAACACACTACAGGAAAGGTGACAGAATAGGACTTCTTTAAACAGACTGCATCAATACATCTGAAAGTGTAAATGTGAAGCAGCTCATCTCCTCAAACTGAAGACCAGTTTTAATCGAGGTTAATGCTGTGAGTCGTTCCTCCGGACCCCGAGCTCCCAGCATGCTTTGCTGTTTTAACACGGCTACGTTAATCTCTCCGTGGCGGCGCAGCATTAGAACAGGAATTAAACAGGAAGTGGCGACAGTGAAGACTCGAGAAGCTCCTTAACTTTTAATAATGCTCCCTCAGACTGAGTCATTTTGTCAGCGAGCAGCGGAGATCCGTCACTAAGAATTAGCCGAGGAGTTTTCTTTCTTTATGCCTCTGGGTAAAGAAACTGGTTTTCAGTGTAGTTCTACGGCTAAATCAAGACATGGTGGCAGCAGAGTTAGTGGAATAGAAACTCTGCAAAACATCATGAAATGTCTCAGCTTCATGTTGAAGGTAATGATGAGAAATTAACATACACTTTGAGTTAATTCAATTCAATGTTTCCACGTTAGCTCTTAGCTGCTAGATACACACAGTAAGGCTCTCATTACTTAAATCATAACTTAATTCATCCTTTTTAAAGTATGTTAAAGTCTAATAAACAACTATCTGCACTAGGCTAAAACTGTATGTTGTATTTGCGTTATTCCTCAGACAAAATAAGGCTTTATGACCCTTAATGTGAAATGTTTATCTGTACTCATCTGTAGTTTGCGGAATGAAAAATGCAAGACATTTAAAATAATGTTGTTTTACTTTGATGCTTGATTCCATATTCCTGCAGGGAACTCTAAACCGTATGATATTCATTTTTCATATACCTCTTATACCGTTGAAAAAGTGGCGAAGGGCGCTTAAGTGGTGCGACAGTGAAACGAGTCCCCTATTCAATTATAAAATAAGTATTTAAATGTGCACACTGCATTTTAGGGAAGGGGATATTTGTTTACATTTTCAAACAGTGCTTTTGTTGTTGTGTTGTTATGTTGTACGCAACAATTGCACGATAACATGGTTTACATTTTGCAGCTGCTTCATGCTTTCTGTTTCCTTTATCAGACTCATGAATTCCCCCGCTGATCAGGGGCCGTTTGTGGGGCCGAAACGTATACGTCTAAACACATTTCCAGTCATTGAAAAGTAAATACCGTTATATGATTGGATAAAGATATATTTAGCCCTAGATAAACGGAAGAAACGAGCGCTAAATGATGTTAGGATGTTCATAGATTGATTCATCTGAAGAAGCCATCGCCATGAAGCTGGAATCTGGGCTGAATGCGGTGCTTTTGTCGTGTTCTCTGCAGGACAGTGACTGAATGAAATCAGACTTTCCCTCGTTGGAAAAGCTCAGTTTCTTCCGTCAAACCAAAGCATGCAGAGGATTGAAATCGCCATGAATAGACGTGGGTTTTATCTGTCTTCATGTGACCTTAACGGCGCCTCTCGCCAAATGTCAGTTGTTATCCAGAAAAGACAAAAGAATGAAGGAATAAATAACAAATCTGTTAAATTACGTATTTTTTGTAGGGTTAAAGATTATCATTATTTAACTCTATTATTTATTTATTTTCTTGTCTGAATTCTGATATTTATTGGAAAAAGAGTCAATCATTGTTTTCTCAGAATTTAGAGATTTTTCGAAAAAAGTCCAAAATATTTTTTTGACTGAATTCTGAGATGTATTTGAAAATAAATCTAAAATACCTTTTTTTCACAGAATTCTGAGATTTCTAAGAAAAAAATCTAAACATTGTTTTTTTTTTTGAATTCTGAGATTTTTTTTTTTTTTTTTGAATTCTGATTTTTTCAAAAAAGTCTTAAATATTTTTTTGTTTGAATTCTGAGATTTATTGGAAAAAAAGTCAAAATTACTTTTTTCTCGAGAGAATTCTGAGATTTTTAGAAAAAAATCTCAATATTTTTTGTCTGAATTCTGAGATTTATTTGAAAAAAAGTCAAAATTACTTTTTTTCCTCAGAATTCTGAGATTTATTTGAAAAAAAACAAAAATGTATGTTTTTTCTGCAGATTTCTGAGATTTGTTATTATTTTGTTCTCAAAAGAGATTTTTAGATAAAAACCTAAGCATTTTGTTTTTTCCCAGAATTCTGTGATTTTTCAAAAAAAGTCCAAAATATTGTTTTTGTCTTAATTTTGAGATTTATTTGAATAAAAGTCAAAATATTTTTTTTGTGGCCGAATTCTGAGATTTTTAGAGAAAAAGCTAAACATTACTTTTTGTCTGAATTCTGAGATTTATTTGAAAAGACATTTTAGAAAAAAATGTAAAGATTCTTTTTTTTCTCAGAACAAAAAAAACCTCTGTCTCTGTCTATCACTGTTGGTTAAATCTGAATTTGTATTTATTATTTATTATTATTAACTGTAATAATTTGTACGGTTAAAAAATTATGAAAATCGTGGCCAGAATCGTGTAGAATAATTTTCCTTTTGACGTTTCTGTGTTTATCTGACTGATGATTATTCAACTGATCATGATCCTGCGGAGACAAATCGCTGCAGTTCCTCTTCAAATACCTTTGTTTAAATCAGACTGATGAGCGGCTGCTTGAAATGAAAACAAAGCAGCAGGTCTGGTTTCAGCTTCAGGTTCCTCCTCAGCTTCAGGTCAGTCTGCAGGTTAACTTGGTGTCTGCAGTGATGAATGATCCTGATTTGTTTTTCTGTTCATGCAGACGAGGATTTGAGAGGAAAAACTGACGGAGATTGATGATTCAAGACTCTGTGTCTACAAGTTCAAGATGCTTTTATGTTGGTGATTTGGTTCTAATTTAAGATAGAAAAATGTCCTCGATGACCTTTGTCCTGCATCAGTGTCCTGCTTTTTCTGCTTGCATTTTGAAGGATATCGCTTGGTAAATTCAACTTTATTCTTATTGCAAACAATTGAAAAATGTTTGCAATAAGTAGTGTAGTCACAGCAGGAGAGGACTCTTTAAAGTAGAGACACTACATACTGATATACACCTGAACATCAGCAGGAGAGGACTCTTTAAAGTAGAGACACTACATACTGATATACACCTGAACATCAGCAGGAGAGGACTCTTTAAAGTAGAGACACTACATACTGATATACACGTGAACATCAGCAGGAGAGGACTCTTTAAAGTAGAGACACTACATACTGATATACACCTGAACATCAGCAGGAGAGGACTATTTAAAGTAGAGACACTACATACTGAAATACACCTGAACATCAGCAGGAGAGGACTCTTTAAAGTAGAGACACTACATACTGATATACACCTGAACATCAGCAGGAGAGGACTCTTTAAAGTAGAGACACTACATACTGATATACACCTGAACATCAGCAGGAGAGGACTCTTTAAAGTAGAGACACTACATACTGATATACACCTGAACATCAGCAGGAGAGGACACTTTAGAGATACTACATACTGATATACACCTGAACATTAGCAGGAGAGGACTTTTTAAAGTAGAGACACTACATACTGATATACACCTGAACATCAGCAGGAGAGGACTCTTTAAAGTAGAGACACTACATACTGATATACACCTGAACATCAGCAGGAGAGGACTCTTTAAAGTAGAGACACTACATACTGATATACACCTGAACATCAGCAGAGAGGACTCTTTAAAGTAGAGACGCTACATACTGATATACACCTGAACATCAGCAGGAGAGGACTCTTTAAAGTAGAGACACTACATACTGATATACACCTGAACATCAGCAGGAGAGGACTCTTTAAAGTAGAGACGCTACATACTGATATACACCTGAACATCAGCAGGAGAGGACTCTTTAAAGTAGAGACGCTACATACTGATCACACACTGAACATCAGCAGGAGAGGACTCTTTAAAGTAGAGACACTACATACTGATATACACCTGAACATCAGCAGGAGAGGACTCTTTAAAGTAGAGACACTACATACTGATATACACCTGAACATCAGCAGGAGAGGACTCTTTAAAGTAGAGACACTACATACTGATATACACCTGAACATCAGCAGGAGAGGACTCTTTAAAGTAGAGACTACATACTGATATACACCTGAACATCAGCAGGAGAGGACTTTAAAGTAGAGACACTACATACTGATATACACCTGAACATCAGCAGGAGAGGACTCTTTAAAGTAGAGACACTACATACTGATATACACCTGAACATCAGCAGGAGAGGACTCTTTAAAGTAGAGACTACATACTGATATACACCTGAACATCAGCAGGAGAGGACTCTTTAAAGTAGAGACACTACATACTGATATACACCTGAACATCAGCAGGAGAGGACTCTTTAAAGTAGAGACACTACATGCTGATATACACCTGAACATCAGCAGGAGAGACTCTTTAAATAGAGACACTACATACTGATATACACCTGAACATCAGCAGGATATAGCCTCTCACAGGAAACAGATGAGATGACGGTGGTAACTTAGTGAAACTACAAACATGAGGAAGAGTGGGCTGAAGTTTTCTGGGTGCAGCGAGGACACATAATTGACAGATCTGGTACAGAAATAGAGAAGACAGGAAGTGGCATCGCGAGGAGAAAGATGCTCACATTCAACATGATTGGCTTCACACGGATTACTCTCTGTTTACACGCCCCCTGTGTGAGTTTGATGCTGCAAGTTTGCAAACTGTGGCCTAATCCCCGGCACATTTAAGTTTCACAGCGTTCGAGGAATGGTAACGTTAGAGAGAGATTGGATTAGCAGAGAGGGTATTCAAGGCTTTTAATGTCATTTGTACATAGCTACAGTGTAGATCAGGAGTCGGCAACCTTTTTGATATGAAGTGCCATTAAAAAATATTTTCAGCGTGCCGACGATCGTGAATTATCAACGGGGTGGGGGGGGTGTGAAGAGCTCGACGCTCGTGAACTGTCAACAGGAGGGCGGGGGGAGCCTCGCTGCCACTGCGGGGAAGCAGTGTGTGGACCTGTCAGTGCAACTTACATTAGGGATGCTCCGATCGCCAATTTTGGGGCCGATCCGATCGAGTGGGCGGGGCCTATGGGGATCTTCCATTTAAAGTGATGTTTAAAACTCAGTTAATGCTCATTCACTGGCGCTTCCACAAACAACAACCAACATAATTATTACATTCAAATTAAGTAGGACATTATTCAAGTTTACATTAACTTTGGATAATAACACGGGAGAAATGAGCGGAAGCGCTCTCTTTTCCTCTCTCCCCCTCTCTCTCCTGACAGCCTGTCAGTATCTCATGAAGCTCACTGATCCAGTAAGGAGTGACCCGACAGTGAAGAATAAATATATTTATAACTAGTTTAGCTTGTTCCAGAGGTAGATCAAATAGCTAAGTGTGTTAGGTCTAACTCTTAGTGTGTGTGTTGCTCCGCTCACCGGTCCGTCACAGCGGGTGGAGCCGCAGGATTTCTGCTTCACACACGTTGCATACCCCTATTTTATTGTCATTTTCGGACACCTTAAAATACTGCCAGACCGGTGAAGCCATTTTGGCGAGCTAGTTTTGCCGCGCACAGAGAAAAGTGTCATGTATTTTACGTCATGCGATCGGCTGTCGCGATCGGCATTTTTAGAGAGCACCGATCGATCGGCAGAGGGTGAGTATCGGCCGATATCGATCGGCGGCCAATCGATCGGAGCATCCCTAACTTACATGATGCCGAATTTAACAAATACATTTAAATAATTGGTTTAAACGGCATAATAATAAGGACGATCCTCCGTTCTGTGATTCTCCAGAACACACATGGCCAGTCCGCCCCTGTGTAGCATGTTATTTAGATGAGAGATGAGCAGATCGCCACTGGGCTTTCAACTAAGACACAGCCACGCAAAAACTGCAGCATTTGTACAGCTCCTTATGGGTACTGCAATTTGTGAAGTGCATTCCTCTGTGGTGAAACGATCAGCACTACGGAGGAAAGCGGCAGAAAGTCGCCTTGAGTTAAAGAGAGCGGGGCTGCGTTGCGTGCATGGCAGGTAACGGGGAGACCCGCTCTGGCGGCGGTCTCGTTCAGGATCCGAAAATAAAATTTAAATATTTTGCACACTTATTCCACTTATTCCTAGTGTGCCACTGGTTACGGTGCCGCGTGCCAGGGGTTGCCGACCCCTGGTGTAGATATATCAATGAAATTACAGTGAGCCACTTGGACCATGGTCCCTGTAATTAGTACTCAGATCTTTTACTTCAGTAAAGTAGTAATACCACCGTTAACAAATAATCTGTTCCTAGTTTGAGTCCTTAAAAACTGTAAGTAAGTACAGTATTGAGTAAATGTACTTCCCTTCACTGGTAGTCAATGAAAGAGGGTTTTTATCATATTTGGCATTTCTCCTCTTCCAGAGCTGCCTCCATTTTGCTTCCCTGACTCGGTGCAATGACGGTGCAACTTTTGAAAGACGCCACATAAATAAAGTTATTTGACTTATATTTTTGCGTCAGGATGTCAAACAGTGGGAGAGTCAGCATCCATCTGTGTTTGTCTGCAGACATTCTGTCAATAAAGACAAATGTCCCTGAGACCTGGCAGTGACATTTAAACGCTCGCTCCCTGTTTGCTGGGCAGTGAGGAGAGAAAATAAACAAATATTTTTGATATCTGGCAGGTACAGAGTAAGGCTGTGAAATATAAGTCATCTGCTGCTCTTTAATCAGGATACAGACACAGATGCTTCCTGAGGTAACAGACAATGTTCTTCTGAATGTGTATTTTGTGGTTATTTCAGGATAACAACCAAAATCACATTCAGAAAACCATTGACTTCCAAACCAGGGATCAGGAAGTGCTAAAATGCTGACTCATTTCTAGGATTTGGGACTCATTGCCTCTTAGTGGAATCCAGTCTTGTCCTTGAGTAAAAGTAGAAGTACTCAGACCTCTCTGTAGTCTCTTCTCTCTCTGATGATCAGGCCTGATATCTGTGGGTGTGAATCCTCCCTCTGTTATCTCTCAGGGAGTTGATGCTCCTCTTAAACGATGAAATATGACCCGTATCCTGAGGCGGTGCTCCCCCCCCACAACACTCCCTCGACAGCCTGCTTTAAACATGACAAATGACAAAGGCACGCCAAGGGCAGCTCTGTGGCAACACAAGGACCCCCGGGTATCAGGACAGGAATTATCCCGCTAATCTCCCAGCATTGATATTCCTCCTACGCTGTGAAACTTTAATACGACTTCTGACGGGGATAAAACTTCAAACATCAGACCGTCTGCAGACTGTTGTCAAGAAGGTTGTTGTTCTAGTTCCTGTTTGTTTGTGTGTTGTCACTTTGCAGAATATGTTAAAATCCGCAAAGTCGTTCAATCTTGAGGCGAGGTATGTATGCTGAATACCTTCGTCATAGATTGTTTAAATGTAAATGTACGCTAAAAAGTGACGCACACAGCTGGGAGACCAGGGGACACTAAAGAGTGACGCACACAGCTGGGAGACCAGGGGGACACTAAAAAGTGACGCACACAGCTGGGAGACCAGGGGACACTAAAAAGTGACGCACACAGCTGGGAGACCAGGGGACACTAAAAAGTGACGCACACAGCTGGGAGACCAGGGGACACTAAAGAGTGACTCACACAGCTGGGAAACAAGGGGACACTAAAGAGTGACGCACACAGCTGGGAGACCAAGGGACACTAAAAAGTGACCCACACAGCTGGGAGACCAGGGGACACTAAAAAGTGACGCACACAGCTGGGAGACCAGGGGACACTAAAAAGTGACGCACACAGCTGGGAGACCAGGGGACACTAAAGAGTGACGCACACAGCTGGGAGACCAGGGGACACTAAAGAGTGACGCACACAGCTGGGAGACCAGGGGAAACTAAAGAGTGAAGCACACAGCTGGGAGACCAGGGGACACTTAAAAGTGACGCACACAGCTGGGAGACCAGGGGACACTAAAGAGTGACGCACACAGCTGGGAGACCAGGGGACACTAAAGAGTGACGCACACAGCTGGGAGACCAGGGGACACTAAAGAGTGACGCACACAGCTGGAGACCAGGAGACACTAAAGAGTGACGCACACAGCTGGGAGACCAGGGGACACTAAAGAGTGACGCACACAGCTGGGAGACCAGGGGACACTAAAAGTGACGCACACAGCCGGGAAACCAGGGCACTAAAGAGTGACGCACACAGCTGGGAGACCAAGGGACACTAAAAAGTGACGCACACAGCTGGAGACAAGGGGACACTAAGAGTGACGCACACAGCTGGAGACCAGGGGACACTAAAGAGTGACGCACACAGCTGGAGACCAGGGGACACTAAAGAGTGACTGCACACAGCTGGGAGACCAGGGGACACTAAACAGTGACGCACACAGCTGGGAGACCAGGGGACACTAAAGAGTGAGTGACGACACAGCTGGAGCCAGGGGACACTAAAGAGTGACGCACACAGCTGAATCTGCAGCGCGTTTTTCCTAATTTAATTGTCGGCCACCGTACTTAAGTATATTGTACGTTGCACTGTTGGAGGAACTTAAGATTTTTAATAATAATAAAAATGTAATTGCCAAAGCCACATAAAGTAACCTTGAATATATTACCCTCAAGCTTTGTTTAGTGGGACTTGAATATCTTTGAGACAGGTTTTCTTCCCCGGTCTATCCGTTTCTATTTTTAGTGTGTGTGAGATTGTTAAAAACTGCAGCGTCTCAGAGGAAATCAGCCACCGTCCACCAGTCGTGTGGAAAGTTTCGGTCCCAGATGACATCAAACGCTGCCGCCGCCATCATTAGCGGTGGGA
The DNA here is from genome assembly GCA_031216635.1 of Dissostichus eleginoides. Classification (NCBI taxonomy): domain Eukaryota; kingdom Metazoa; phylum Chordata; class Actinopteri; order Perciformes; family Nototheniidae; genus Dissostichus; species Dissostichus eleginoides. The sequence continues at coordinate 1,526,979 of CM062273.1, forward strand.
TGTTTTCCTGTTTACTACATTTAAAAGAATATTCCTCCTTTTTTTTATCCAACATGAAGCTGACTGATAAGAAGTGGGCGCTGTTGTTTTGACAGAAAGCCGAGCTCTCTCTCTCTGAGACTGTGGATTTATTTTCCACTCTGAGATGTTTCTTGATAACTTCCCCTGTGTGTTTCCATCCCGGCGCTGCTGTCAATGTTTACCTGCCTCACATATTGCTGAAACTCGACTAATGTTGAGGAACAAATGCACTGGCAGGTGGATTTAAGACGTGTGTCAATACGGAGGAAATGTGATGGGAGACTTCTCCTCTGTTGGGTTTATTACATCTGGTTTATTTAAAGATGGGATAGGTGAAATGTAAAAATCTAAAATCCTGGCATGGGTCAACTTTTTTGCACTTCCTGTCCCTACGTCTAGAAATCAATGGTTTTCTGAATGTGTTTTTGGTTGTTATCCTGAAATAAGGACTATTGTTAACACAAGCTGAAGAGATTTTTATTCTACGACAAAGTATGTCAGTAAATACCCACTGGTGGTTTAAAGACGCTAGTTGCAAACAAGTGTCTAAACGAGACGACTAAACGTCATCACGCCGAACATTAGCCTCCTTTAGCTTAGCGGTGGTGACGTGAAGTCATGTGACCGTGCTGTAGTTCCTTTAAAGCCCAACATTAGCCACCTTTAGCTTAGCGGTGGTGACGTGAAGTCATGTGACCGTGCTGTAGTTCCTTTATAGCCCAACATTAGCCACCTTTAGCTTAGCGGTGGTGACGTGAAGTCATGTGACCGTGCTGTAGTTCCTTTAAAGCCCAACATTAGCCACCTTTAGCTTAGCGGTGGTGACGTGAAGTCATGTGACCGTGTTGTAGTTCTTTTATAGCCCAACATTAGCCACCTTTAGCTTAGCGGTGGTGACGTGAAGTCATGTGACCGTGCTGTAGTTCCTTTATAGCCCAACATTAGCCTCCTTTAGCTTAGCGGTGGTGACGTGAAGTCATGTGACCGTGCTGTAGTTCCTTTAAAGCCCAACATTAGCCACCTTTAGCTTAGCGGTGGTGACGTGAAGTCATGTGACCGTGTTGTAGTTCCTTTATAGCCCAACATTAGCCACCTTTAGCTTAGCGGTGGTGACGTGAAGTCATGTGACCGTGCTGTAGTTCCTTTATAGCCCAACATTAGCCACCTTTAGCTTAGCGGTGGTAACGTGAAGTCATGTGACCGTGCTGTAGTTCCTTTATAGCCCAACATTAGCCTCCTTTAGCTTAGCGGTGGTGACGTGAAGTCATGTGACCGTGCTGTAGTTCCTTTATAGCCCACCATTAGCCGCCTTTAGCTTAGCGGTGGTGAGGTGAAGTCATGTGACCGTGCTGTAATTCCTTTATAGCCCAGCATTAGTTTTTTTGACATTTAGTCAAATCCTGCCTTTTTTTAATGCCTTTTTCGAGAAAAACAACATTCCCTCGTTTACCACTTGATTCACAATATGCTGAAATGTAGAAATTATAGATGTATTTGTCCAATAAAATCATATAAATGACAATAATATATAATAAACTGTCCTTATCGGGCTTACGTTTTTTTCTTTTTACTTTTAGGCTGTTGCTGACGTCCAGACACGTGCGAGCCAAACAGAAAACATCTATTCTAGGTCAGAGTTAACCATCAATAGAAGATGAAGCGTGTTTTCCTGGAAGACTAAAGTCATAAGTACTTACAAGTGCAAAAAGATATCAAGCAGCATCGTCCACACTCAGTCGGCTCGAGGCTCAATCCTTCCCTGATCTCTCAGATTCTGCAGACGTTATATTTGCCTCCCGGCTGTTTGGAGACAGATTGAGATCGCCTCTGTTTGGTGTGTTGAAGTATTTAAAGGGAGAATAACAAATGTAATGGATTGTACATTTTATAGCCGGTTCATGTGGAGTTTCACATCTTCTTCTGTTGTTCCCTTTAGTGTTTACTTCCTGTCTGTCTTCTTCTGTTGTTCCCTTTAGTGTTTACTTCCTGTCTGTCTTCTTCTGTTGTTCCCTTTAGTGTTTACTTCCTGTCTGTCTTCTTCTGCTGTTACCTTTAGTGTTTACTTCCTGTCTGTCTTCTTCTGCTGTTCCCTTTAGTGTTTACTTCCTGTCTCTCTTCTTCTGCTGTTCCTTTAGTGTTACTTCCTGTCTGTCTTCTTCTGCTGTTCCCTTTAGTGTTTACTTCCTGTCTGTCTTCTTCTGCTGTTACCTTCAGTGTTTACTTCCTGTCTGTCTTCTTCTGCTGTTCCCTTTAGTGTTTACTTCCTGTCTGTCTTCTTCCGTTGTTCCCTTTAGTGTTTACTTCCTGTCTGTCTTCTTCCGTTGTTCCCTTTAGTGTTTACTTCCTGTCTGTCTTCTTCCGTTGTTCCCTTTAGTGTTTACTTCCTGTCTGTCTTCTTCTGCTGTTCCCTTTAGTGTTTACTTCCTGTCTGTCTTCTTCTGCTGTTCCCTTTAGTGTTTACTTCCTGTCTGTCTGTCTGTCTTCTTCTGCTGTTCTCTTTAGTGTTCACTTCCTGTCTGTATGTCTTCTTCTACTGTTCCCTTTAGTGTTCACTTCCTGTCTGTCTGTCTTCTTCTGCTGTTCTCTTTAGCGTTTACTTCCTGTCTGTCTTCTTCTGCTGTTCCCTTTAGTGTTTACTTCCTGTCTGTCTTCTTCCGTTGTTCCCTTTAGTGTTTACTTCCTGTCTGTCTTCTTCCGTTGTTCCCTTTAGTGTTTACTTCCTGTCTGTCTTCTTCTGCTGTTACCTTTAGTGTTTACTTCCTGTCTGTCTTCTTCTGCTGTTCCCTTTAGTGTTTACTTCCTGCCTGTCTTCTTCTGCTGTTCCCTTTAGTGTTTACTTCCTTCTTTAGTGGGCACAGTTGAGCGATCGTGTTTTCTGACAGACGAAAATGAATGTTTTTTGTAAACAGCTGACATTAAATTGACCAGACTTTTGATATGAAACCACCCTTGATCCTATTTTAGCAACAATCTGTTAGCGAAAAATAGCAGTCCGCAGAGTTAAAAATTGACAGCATTGAGTATGTAACTAAGCCGTGTAATAAACCTCAATGATCCATCCTCCATCGGAGCTCAGTTTAGACGAGGGAGTAGTTTCACCTCCTGCCTCTCTGTGAGTTCAGCCCAGCGCTGACCTTCAGACTCTGAGCAGCAGACTATCAAACGGCTGCAGGGCTTTTCACAGACGAGTCTCTGAGCTGCAGCTACAGTGGATTTATCTGAACTCCGCTCAGGCAGAGAAACTCAATTTGGCTCTGATCAAATGTTTGATCTTCATCATCTCGCTCCGATTGATGAAGATTTTACTCATTAGATGTTTTCTTCTTTTATTTCTGGAGCAGAGGAGATAATTATCCACGATGAATTGTGCATGAGTGAAGGGACAAGAGAGCAGCTCTTATTCCTAACACGGAGCCAATGAATTAAAAAAATGACCATAGGTCACTGAATTAATTCTCCAATTGGTGTGATTTCTCCTGGGCCCCCCGAATTCACCTGTAGGAGGGGGGGAGGTGAATTTCCAGGTCAGAATCTGCGCTGCACCGGGTAACAGAGGAGCTGGAATGCAGAATTTTCCCTGTAAAATGTTAAAGTGATGCCAGAAAACAATATTTCTGTTTGTCAAAAACGGTATAATTACTCCAGAAATATGAGGATCAAACAGAGCGTCAGACGGCAGAGACTTTTGGGGTTTTCTGTAGAGGAAGTAAAGAAACCGTAACTCTGGATTTATTTGTTGTTTGACGTGCAATATAGGACTCAGCAGCTTTAAGACATGAAGACACTATTTTTTCGCGCTTCGCTCTAATGCAGTATTTTTACCGGAAAGTGCGCGGGCCGTAATTTTGTGACGTTAGCGCCCTCATACTATATTTTTCTAGAAAAACCCTGTCTCCTCATGTATTTATTTTGGTTATATCAGCAGAATATTTAGCTCTCCGCAGCTTGGTTGTTGTGTTCTTGCAGTTCTTGGAAATCGAGCTGAAGGGGAGAGGACACGTGATACCTGTTTCCTAACAACCACTCAGTACCTAATAAAAGACATCCATTCATACTAGGGATGTGCATCTCCATCACTGAGGCGATGCGATACGCGTTTCTCTTTCTCCTCGACTTCCATGTGTGTTGATAACTGAGACTCTCGGCCTCCGTAGTGCGAAGCAAAGATCAAAGATCGTCTCTGCTGAGTGCTGACAGGATGAGAGGATCGTCTCTGCTGAGTGCTGACAGGATGAGAGGATATTATATGAATGAATCGTTTTTTTACCGATGCAAAGACGCTACAATCGATGCATCGCGAGTTCAACCCGGTTCAGACCAAACTGTAGCCGATGTGCACTCTTTCAACCGGTGCACTCGCGTCTTGAACGTTTATGCCGGTGCACCGATGCGAATCGGTGAATCTTAACATCCCTAATTCATACACTTTAAAGGTCTCCTATTGTACTACTTTTATGCGTATATTATAGGTCTCAGATATATAAAAAATGTCTCTGAAGTGTTTTGCTCAAAATACCAAACAGATCATTCTAGCCTCATCCCCCTCTCTTTCAGCTGTTACTAAAGAGATGAATCTGGGTCAGTAGCTTTAAAAAAAATAAAGAAAGAGAGGAGATCTCATCAGGAGAATTCTCCCAGCAGAAACTCAGCTAAATGCTGCCGTGATGAAACTCCATATCATGTTCCAAACCACATCAAGGATTCTCTCTGAAACAGTATGGAGCTCAAACTCTTTCTCTCTCTCAGGTTTACCAAGGTGAGTTCCTTTTGATTTCCTGCTTCTTCACACATGCTCTCTCCAGTACAGGTTAGCTCTGAGTGTTAGCATGCTAATGTAAACACAGACCATATTACTTCCAGAACATTACTCATTGTTTCTGACAGCAACGTTTCTGATTGGCCCGTGGGTGTAAAGCCCGCCCACATTTAGTAATGTCGTCATGACGCAGCAAATCTGGATCAGCTCCGTTGTTCCCCCGTTTTTAGAGATGTGGGTACGGAGGAGAAGAGAGAGGGTTTATTTTCTCACACTTTGTGAGTCTCCTGACACACCGGGGACACACCGGGGACACACTGGGGACACACCGGGGACACACCAGGGACACACCGGGGACACTTGTTGATGTAGAAAAGACAAAAAAAAGTGAATTTTGCATGATAGGAGACCTTTAAAAGATGACTCCCTAACAGATACAGTAGCTCTAGGTCAGCAGCCTGTTATCCTCGATGCTAATGCACAAGAAAAGCCTGGAAAATCTTCCCACCCATAAACTCCACAACTGTCTCACTAAACCCCCCCACCACTATAACTCTAACAGGCCGTATTTCTCCCAGCCTCTAACCGCTATTGGCAGCGCACAGTTTATGTGTTGCTCGTGTAATTAAATCTTTGGATTCTTTCCTCGAATCAATGGAAAGTACCAGCATAAAACACAGGCTTTGAGCTCTGGGGGGGGGGGGGGTCTGCAGACTGTCTGACACCAGAGCCTCAGGAGTATTTTCAACCAATGTTGTTAAGCTGCCAGTTACGTCATGTTTTTTCTAAGTCTTTCAACTCATACGCATTAAAGAATTCTACGATTAATGCAGGGAACCTTAACGCCTTAAAGAAAATCAATGTAAATTGACCACATTTCCATCTATTTCCGTTCATGGTGAGCACAAACTCAATGTATAACAATTATTTACAAAACATTTCTCTGTAAATACACCATACCCAAAAAGGAGCAGGGAGAAGAACATCATCTTATATTACCTGCCCCTTTCTCAAAATTAAATAAATAAATATTAGAATAAATACATTACGAAGTTTCACCCCAAATGTCATCCTGTAAATCCAGCGTCGTGGATGTTTACCAGTAATTGCATGGCGCTGAAAAAGGCAAAGACTCTTTAAAAGTATGATTTTGTTTTGGTTTTGTGAGTTAGATGAACACTTTTTAATATTGTCTTACTGCTGACAACATTTCTCCCAGATTCCAAGTAAAAATATGGTCATTTAGAGAATTGATTTGCAGAAAATGGAAACTTGTCAAAGTTGAACTGGTGTCAGACCTCAGGTTGTGCACAGAAAACAAGTTTATTTTTATTTTTAAACTTCCTTTTGCAAACTTTTACTGCCGTCTGTCAATCCAGCCTCAGCTCGGAGGAGGTAATGGCGCCAATTAGCCGCTAACGGAGGAGCTAACTGCAATGTAATGTAATGTCACAACCCACAGCCATGACTCAGCAGCCAAGAGTCAGGTGCTCCTCTGCTCTCAATGTCAACTAGTGAAGGAAAAGTGCAAATAATTTGGGTCATTATTTCTGAAAATATGTTTTGTAAAGTCAGATCAGAAAGCCGTAGTTTGGCCCTCGCAAGCAAAAGAAAAAAAGTACCCAAAGGTAGAAAACAAACAAAGAAAAGCCATCAAAATGCAATTGTCAAATGCACAATAAAAATATATGGTCTCAGGCTCCTCCAACAATGCAAATGGAAACTAAGACACACAATAAATAAGGAGGTAAAACCGTGCCGCGGTAGCGCAGGAATAAGATGCTCCGTGTCTTTTCTCTGTGATGGATGATGGATGGTTCCCGGAGTGATATTCATAGAGCTCCGGTTCTCAGGCGATGCGTTCAGGCTCATGTTTAAGCATGTTGGAGTTCCCAGGCGTCTGATTTATTCCGTTTTTATTTCTGCTCCGGCGGGGCGCTCGTCTGCTTGATGGAGGATCTGAAGCTGCAGATTGTTGTCACGGTTTCTCTGCAGGAAGCTCAATGTCTGACTAGATTTTCTTTTTTGTGGCTTCTTGTGATAGTATTCGATTCCCTACAATGTGTCTCTGCTTTTGTGGAAACCTTTTTTTGATTTGGCACTTTGTGTGGGAGAGAAATGGAACATCTTGGATGGAACACAGGGATTTTAGCCTTTGCAGACCATTCACATGCACTAATACCTATATAACACAGAACAGGAATCCCCTCTCTCCCTTCTCTCCCCTCTACCTCACCTCTACACCCTGCCCCCACTGGACCGGGACTTTAACACCCCCCCACACACACACACAAAAAAAAATCCAGCACCAGTCACTTTTATGCTGCTATTGACAATTTCGCACTCCCATTTGCACTATGCACATCATCTATTTAAATATATCCTGCATACTGAAGTAAACGGTTATTTTGTGTTTTTTTTGTAAATTATTGAGTGTTCTTGTATTTTAATGTGTGAGTTTTTTATACCTAGGCACTGTGGGAAACAGTATTTCGATCTTTCTGTGAGTACAAACATATTTTGAGATTGACAATAAAGTTGACTTTGAGTTGAGGAGAGGGAAAAACCTTATTTTGTTGATCGGACAACCTTCCCATTTTTTGTCACAATTATCGCAATTCCTCTGTTCCATTTTTTTTTTTTAAATGTTAACAATCCGTTGTTAATATTAGGTTTTGAAGCCCAAAAAGACTGTGGCCTCTGGAAGGAACACAGGGATTTTAGCCTTTGCAGACCATTTACATGCACTAAAAATATGTATAACACTCTACAGGAGAGGGAAAACCCTGGGAAAATCTCAGAGATCATTCCCATGTTTTGTCACACAATGATCCCCCTTCCTCTGTTCTATGTTTTTATTTTCTAACTAGCCGTTGATAATATCAGGTTTTTAAGGAGTTTTTCTAACCCTTAAACAAACTCTTAAAGGTCTAACTTGTATGTTAAGAATCACTGTTCTAAGGGATTCTTTAAGTTAATTGTTAAACTCATCTGGAAACTTTTGTTGATCCTTGCTCCGTCTTTGGTAAAACAACGAGGCAAGTTGTTCTCGCCTTCTTTTAAAACACCGTGGGCTCTTTTCATGTCAGTGAATCCGCCGCGCTCCAACAGTTTTGGTACTTTTCCTGACCTTAACATTTGCATCTCAGCATTTATTTGCATCTATTTGCAATATGAATCTAAAGTGAGTTATTCTGGAGGAGAATAGGTCGTAGAAGTCAAATTGATGAAAGAAGTCTTCGAACTCCAGCGCTCCAGTTTTTTTTTTCCCCAACATTTTAAATGTTATTGTTCGTGCAATTAATGGCTCACCAACCTTAAATGTTAACACGGAGAGAGATCAATAAAACACCAACACAGATATGGTTGGGATTAATTATTATTCAGTTGTGCAACAACAATAATAATGTTGGAGTAACATCACCTTGCTTCACAGCAACCAATCGCAGCAAGCTCCCCAGACCTGAAAGATCTCATGTGCTTTATGTAAATCACACAGAACATTCACTTGAAACAGCGTGGCGAGATGTTCAAACCTACTATAAGTCATATATGTTGCATCCTCTGAGTTCTACATGACCCAGATTTCATGACCTTATTTAGCAGCTAGCACACATGCCGATGTATACAACTGCTGCTGGTGAAGAGTTTCAGCTGATTGCCTATAGATGGGCCTCCCTCCTGCAAACCAAATGAACAACAGACCGTCCACTATAGATCATCTCAACACGTCTAACATATACATTTACTGTTGATGATTATAATCTAATCAGCCTCTTTGTACTTCCTCTCACCCCTAATAATTGCGGAGGAGACGATGAGGCCTCTCTGACCTGTGTTACCTTAATGAATAAGCGAGAAATACGCCGTAATAAGGACATGACATTATGTTATTTTGTTCTTATTGTTTCCTGTGAGGTGTTAGCATAAGATGTGTTCTCTAAAACAGAGGCAGCCATGCTCAACACTCTGGTAAAGTGGAAGGATAATTAAATACGGAAGAGGACTAATATCCACATGTAAATTGTCTTAAATTCTGAGATTTAATGTCAGAATTCTTAGATTTTCAGCCCAAGAAACATTTCGACCAGGGCTAGTTATTCTCCATCCGTTCATGTGTCCAGCTTCTTTTGGCGAAGGACTAACTCTGCTGCGATGGTGGGGAATCTTTCGCATTTCAAGCTTCAATCAGCCGTTTGGAAGAGAGGCCGGCGCTGTAATGCCTTTTTAAATGTCTGTCCTCTGAAGACCATCTGTCCCCGTCAGATGTCCTCCTCTCACATCAAACACTCTACATCAGATACCAATCAGCTTTATAAACATCCTTCTTTTAATCTAAAATTGTTGCCTTTTGAAAAGCTTTAAATGGGTTTGAAGACCAGATTTTTTACTGCCGTTAGTTATTAGTATAATAAGACATTTCTCTAAGTAATGCATCCAGTTTATTGGAGCTGGAGGAATACATGCGTGTCTTCATTTGTTGTTAACGTCCTGGTGATTTTATTGCAGTAGTAAACTGTGGGATGGAGGGACAGATGTTTCCCTGAAGTCTCTTAAAGCTGAGTGATGCCAGGAAGAGTGAGGACTGTGCTAGAGCCACCGTTATATTATGGGATGGTTTCATCAAAATAAAGATCGTATAGAAGATATCATGTTTATGATGTTTTCTAACATTAAAAGGACGTTTTTATTGTTGGAAACACTAGAGCGTTCTCCGACATATTCAGAGCATCAGGGAAAAGCGGGATGTATATTTAGGTATTTTATATTTTATTTTATGTCTAATGCGTTTCTGTCGCTGCAACAAAATGAAAACTTGCTTTATGACAAATAGCCCTTTTACCTTTTATCTTCTGGCTCCAGTATTTCTTTCTTTAGAGAAGAGATGGCAACACTTCACAGCGTTTACTGCTTTTTCATTTTTACCATCGGCCGTTTCTGCTTTTGCTTACACCTTATATTGATCCACTTTGGTAACTGGGCTACAGATAGCTCCAAACATTTAGAGAAAAAAATCAGAATAATTGATATTCTTTTTGTTTACAAAAAAGAAATTCTGAAGGAAAAAGTAAAAAAATTAAAATAATATATAATTCAGAAAAAAGTGCTTTTTAAAATGTATGAAAGAAAAAATCAGAATACAAATAAAATAATGATAATTTTCCGACTTCATCAATTTTCTTAATAATAATTTAAAAAAATTGATCAATCAAATCTTAGAAAAAATAATTAATTTTTCAGGGAAAAAAGTTCATAAAATGTCTTTGAATTATTTGTTTTCATGAAATATAAAGTAGGCAATGGATGAAACTGAATGAGTTAATGATGTGAGAATAATCCCTGTTTTCAGGTCTTTGTCGAACTTGTTTTATTTAATTATATATGTGGCATTGTTGGAGGAGCTCAGGTCAGAAGATTTTCATTGCCATTTCTACTGTAGCTCATGTGCATATGAGAATAAAACCTTTGAATCTTGAATCTTTGAATCTCGTTATAGTGCACGATGTTCCTCCTCATCACGGTCACTCACCTGTTTACGATTATTCGGAGGAAGCAGTGGCAGGTGGAGACGTTTCTTTCCTCCGACAGCCGCCTGCAGTCACATGGGCCTCATCCATCAGGGCCGCCGCCTCCCTTCCAGAGTTTTGATTATGTTGAGTGCTCAGTCTGCTGGAAACAGTCAGGGAGATGTGTCTCGGTTATAAATTGCCGCTCCACTTTTTCCTCTTCACTGTCCTGTCACACTTTTAATTAAACAAGAGAAAAACCAGGAGATGGGAGCGGCCGGCGATCGAGTAGAAAGATGCTTTGTAGGTTTCTGATAATAACTAGCAGAGTTAGTGGAGCAGACCCAGATGTTGTTCTGGGGACTGGCTCGACTATTCTGCTGCAGGTTCTGGTACTTAAACAAAGCTGGTAGTTCACAATGAATCCTTTCTTTCCTAATCACATGCAGAAACCTCAATTTGTTAAGTTCACCTCTCAGTACTGTCCGACCTCTCTCCTCTGCAGCTCTCATCCATTAGATAAACATCTTTTGAAATTGTTTTCCTTTGTGGTGCTTCCTGCTGGAGTGTCTTTGTGTGTTGCTGAAGGTTGTAGTACTTTAACAGGGCTTGTTAATGTGGATTCTTCACATGCAAAGACCAAAACCCCTCATCCTGAAGATGACGATTAACATATTTTAATTTTCCTTTTCAGCTGCTGCCTGATAGACTGGCTATAGTTTTAAATGCAGGTTTTAACATCTTTAAAAAAAAATGTTTTAGGGGTGGGCTGGTTTTTTTGCGCTGCTCCAAATTTTGGTCGTCAAACAAGGCTGGTTATTCTCGACTTTTCTTTGTTGCCAACAAATCACATGCAGAGACCACAATATGTTTGTTCTCCACTGAGTTCTCTCAGGCTTAAATACCCTGTCTCCAGGTGTCCTTCACAAGACAAAGATGAAAACACTGGACTTATTTCTTGGTGCACTGCTGCAGGTTTTGTTATTTACATATGCTGGTATTCTCCATCCTTCTTTTATTGCCAAGAAGCTGCATGAAAAGACCCTCAATGTGTTAGTTAATCCCTCAGTACTGCCTGACCTCTCTACGCTTGTTGTAACCCCCATTGATAAATTGAACATTTATCTTGGTAGTGCTGCCTACAGGACTGTATCTGGTGCGTTGTTGCAGATGTTAGTACTTTAACAAGGCTGGTTATTATACATTTTTTACATGCAAAGACCAAAACCCCGCAGTATGTTAGACTTCTCTACCCTGTCTGCAGCTCTCATCTACACCACAAAGTTGAGAACACTTCTTGCCTTGTTTCTTCTAATGCTGCTGCCTGCTAGACTGGCTATTGTGCATTACCGAATGTTTTGTAGTCCCTTTTCGAATAATTTCTGACACATTTACCCTGTCTGCAGCTCTCATATACATGACAAAGATTACTTGTCTTCTAATGGTGCTGCCTGCTAGACTGGCTATGTCGTGCTGCTGCAGGATTTGCTATTTAAACAAGGCCGGTTATTCTCGATCCTTCTTTTCCTGCCAACAAACTGCATGAAAAGACCCACAATGTGTTAGTTAATCCCTCAGTACTGCCTGACTTCTCTACCCTGTCTGCAGCTCTTAATCCCTCAGTACTGCCTGACTTCTCTACCCTGTCTGCAGCTCTTAATCCCTCAGTATTGCCTGACTTCTCTACCCTGTCTGCAGCTCTTAATCCCTCAGTATTGCCTGACTTCTCTACCCTGTCCGCAGCTCTCATGCACACACACACACACATCTTTTTACTTTGTTTCCATTACATTACATTTTTATCGTGCAATCAGCCCGAGCACACAAAGTCAAACCGGCAAGAATTCTGTAAGTACATTTTTATTTTATTTTTTATATTCCTTTTGGCATCACATTATTATTGGATGTTCTCCTCGTATCATATTGCCTCTGTGTTCGAGCATAGAGGAACGATACATAAAGGAGATTTATTGAAGGAGCACACTCTAATAATATACCGACACACACTCTAATAATATACCGACACACACTCGAATGAAAGCCGAGGACAAAATGTGAAAGTCTCCGTCTTACGTGTTTACGAATGCTGCAAACAAACAAAGAACCAGAACCCACCGACACCATATGGCCTTTAGCATCAACTGAAGAGTGACGCACACAGCTGGAGACCAGGGGACACTAAAGAGTGACGCACACAGCTGGAGACCAGAGGACACTAAAGAGTGACGCACACAGCTGGAGACCAGGGGACACTAAAGAGTGACGCACACAGCTGGAGACCAGGGGACACTAAAGAGTGACGCACACAGCTGGAGACCAGGGGACACTAAAGAGTGACGCACACAGCTGGAGACCAGGGGACACTAAAGAGTGACGCACACAGCTGGAGACCAGGGGACACTAAAGAGTGACGCACACAGCTGGGAGACCAGGGGACACTAAAGAGTGACGCACACAGCTGGAGACCAGGGTACACTAAAGAGTGACGCACACAGCTGGGAGACCAGGGGACACTAAAGAGTGACGCACACAGCTGGGAGACCAGGGGACACTAAAGAGTGACGCACACAGCTGGAGACCAGGGGACACTAAAGAGTGACGCACACAGCTGGAGACCAGGGGACACTAAAGAGTGACGCACACAGCTGGAGACCAGGGGACACTAAAGAGTGACGCACACAGCTGGAGACCAGGGGACACTAAAGAGTGACGCACACAGCTGGAGACCAGGGGACACTAAAGAGTGACGCACACAGCTGGAGATCAGGGGACACTAAAGAGTGACGCACACAGCTGGGAGACCAGGGGACACTAAAGAGTGACGCACACAGCTGGAGACCAGGGGACACTAAAGAGTGACGCACACAGCTGGAGACCAGGGGACACTAAAGAGTGACGCACACAGCTGGGAGACCAGGGGACACTAAAGAGTGACGCACACAGCTGGAGACCAGGGGACACTAAAGAGTGACGCACACAGCTGGAGACCAGGGGACACTAAATCAAACTCACATTTCATTTAAAGCACAAGTGTGTTTTTAAGTACATTTGTGCTTTGGGTCGTTCGTTTTCGAGGGACAAATATCCGTGGTCCGAATGTTTTCAGGGTGTGCAGGAACACAGCAAACAAGATCTAATGAGCTCCTCTAGACACACACACACACACACACACACACACACACACACACACACACACACACACACACACACCTCCCACACAGAGCCTACACAAGGCCACAACATAAACACACAGATATACAGTGCACTCCTGTTCACCAGAGAGATGGAGAAAGTGTGTGTGTGTGTGTGTGTGTGTGTGTGTGTGTGTGTGTGTGTGTGTGTGTGTGTGTGTGTGTGTGTGTGTGTGTGTGTGTGTGTGTGTGTGTGTGTGTTCGGACTCGGAGGATTGTAGATATTTGAAAAGATACATTTCGACGATTCTGAAATTCTGACCCGCCTCGTCACGCTGCGGAAAATAAATAAATAAAGCGTGGTTACTTACAGCGCCTTGTTACCATGACAACGGGTCTGTTATCAACACCGAACCCCCAAGTGTATGTTTTCAAAAACCAACGCACAGAAACACAATGTGACTAAAAAGAGTCACAAAATGACGACATTAAGACCAAAATGACACGCAAAAAAAGTCCGAAATGCTAAATAAACACAAGATGGGGAAAACCTGCAAAAGACAAGAAAAACTACGGTACAAAAGGTGCTAAATTATAACAACAAAAATGCAAAATGACCAGAAAGACGCATGAAATTACAAAAATGGGCAAAAAAATGCACAAAACCACAGTAAGTCCTTTGCGTGTCTGTCGTCGTCTCAGGATGTTTCCACGTCTGCTCTGCTTGTGTTAACATCCCTTAACGTGTGTGCAATCTTCTGTACTGCGCCGCCATGTTGGCTCTGAAGCTCGGCTCTGATTTGAAGTCTTTATCTGCGCTGATGAGGCGATAAACACGCCTCTGATGTGTTGATGTTTTTGATTTGGTAAAAGGTTTATCCACAGGCGGGCCGAGGGTTTGCTTGTTTATTTTTGTCTGATACCTGTCTGAGGAAAATGCCAGGAAACTTAATTATTCTTCAAAGAGAGAGAGTCCTTTCTATCTCACAGGAACGGTTTAAAACCAGCGCTGTGCTTCCTGTTTCATCTGATAAAGGTTAGACAGCATGCTCCCATCATCACAGACATGTAATCACAAGTTTGAGAGAGTGGAGGAGAGGGAGAGACTTTTAGTCTGTACTACTTTGGTTATCCTTAAAGAGGGCATATGTTCACATGCACATCTACGAATCAGAACAGGTGTTTATCAGTATGTAGTGTCTCTACTTTAAAGAGTCCTCTCCTGCTGATGTTCAGGTGTATATCAGTATGTAGTGCCTCTACTTTAAAGAGTCCTCTCCTGCTGATGTTCAGGTGTATATCAGTATGTAGTGTCTCTACTTTAAAGAGTCCTTTCCTGCTGATGTTCAGGTGTATATCAGTATGTAGTGTCTCTACTTTAAAGAGTCCTCTCCTGCTGATGTTCAGGTGTATATCAGTATGTAGTGTCTCTACTTTAAAGAGTCCTCTCCTGCTGATGTTCAGGTGTATATCAGTATGTAATGTCTCTACTTTAAAGAGTCCTCTCCTGCTGATGTTCAGGTGTATATCAGTATGTAGTGTCTCTACTTTAAAGAGTCCTCTCCTGCTGATGTTCAGGTGTATATCAGTATGTAGTGTCTCTTCTTTAAAGAGTCCTCTCCTGCTGATGTTCAGGTGTATATCAGTATGTAGTGTCTCTACTGCAGTGATCATCAATTCTCATCCGGCCCGCACTGCGGGGCCGACTGTGGTGTTGGCGGAGTGGTTAGTGCGTTGGCCCCCCACTCATTTTATTTATTACAACGTCTCGTGAGTAATGTGCAGTACCGGAGTCCAACAGAGAGGCAGCAGCTGCGGAACAGTAGACTGCGTACCGCGTAGCCTTCCCTCCCCTGAAGACGAAGTGATCCTTCGTTGTGGTGAAGAGTCATGGTATGCTCTGCAGCAGTAGCCCCGCTGCGAGGCTCCGGCCACTTCACAGTACATGCACCCCCCCCCCAACAGAGTCCAACAGAGAGGCAACAGCCTAGAAGTGAAGTGAGGAGTCTGCTAAGCTTTATGCTTTATAAAGCTTAGCACCCCCCCCCCGGTCAACAACTTCAAAATTCTGGGCTATATATAAAAATCGCTGGCCCGCGAAAGTATCTATTTCTATTTGGCCCTTGGACAAATGTGGTTGGTGATCCCTGCTCTACTGGCACATGTCTCCATGCTTTAATGTTCAAAAAGCTCTTTATTTTTTACTGCCTGTGCTGCAGCACCTCCTTTCACCCTCCGTCTGAAACCAGAGCCCAGTCTGCTCTGATTGGTTAGCTGGCCGGCTCTGTTGTGATTGGTCAACTGCTTAGAGATGTCCCGCTCCCTTTGCCTATCAAGTACTATGTGTTGGAGCGCTAGCCAACAGGAGCGCAAGTGTTCCTAGTGATGTCATTATGTTCTGGAACTTTGGGATTTTAGCCTTTGCAGACCATTTACATGCATTAAAACCTATAGAACACACTGCAGGAGAGGGAACATCCTGAAAAGCAGAATAGGACCTCTTTTAATTAGTTATTTAAAGGTGTTACAGATGTTTTTATTCTTTTATTTGTAAGGCAGCATCAGGTTTGAAATAAACATTGCCTTTATTTCTCTTTTCTTTTATCGGTGATATAGTAGGGGGACTGGTTATGTTTATGACCTGGTTTTAATAATCATTTCTAAAATGGGAGTTGTTTTCATGCTAACGAGGATTTGCAGAACTGTGCATGTTTCAAACTCGGTTCAATTTTTTTTAAACTCTCCAAAACTTGTGTTAGTGCGTTAGAAGACTCCGCCATTGAACGCGTTGTGCATTAAACATCAGATGTGACTTTGTTGTTGTAGGGAGGTTCTCCTCTCTGTCCCCCCATGAGGACGATCAGTAATGGGGAGAGGGCTTCCATGGATCCATAAATTAACATCCCATCATATATTTGTGTGTTAATGAGCGCGGTGTGGCCTCAGAAGTCGGGATGAAAGAAACCCGACATGAGTGCGGTCCGTTAAACATGCTGGAGTCATTTGAGTGGAAGTGTTCCTATATAGTCTAGTTACCAGTAGTGATGGCAAAATGAAGCTTTGAATGAAGCATCGAACCACTTGGACAATTGTGTCGGAAATAGGTTCATTTCTCGAAGCTTCAGTTACAGCGACCTCTCCTGGCGAAGTGCAAGGCTGCAGTGGGTTTAACGTATCTTTGCCTTGAAAAATATTCGATGCACACACACACTAAGACTGAATATCATGTTCTATTGCAATTAAAGATTGATAATTGTGTGTATTGGGTTATTGAGAAGAGACTAGAGAGTGCTGGACATTTTTTTGGGCGGAGACGGCCTTTTATCAGTTATTAAAGTATTAAAGTTGAAAAGCAATGATTCAAAGTTCATCCATTCCGGGCTTTGAACCAGCTGCGCGGAGGACATCGCAGCATTCAGGCCGCTGGCTCTATCCACTGGGCTATCTATTCCTTAAGCAAATGATCTGTTTTTATATTACTGATTGTCTTTTTGTTCACAACTTCTCCACATTTGGAAGTGTTTCCCGAGCCAGAACAACCTATCTTTCTTCCTGGCTTGCTCTATAATGATCCAATTCCCAATACCAACAACAACGCTAACTACGACAACAACCCACACATTGCGCATTGTTTAGAGCGGTTATAAAGTGTTGAAGCGCTTAAATTTGAAACTGTTTCAACCTGTCACCTGTCAGAATCGAGACGAGGCAGTGCATTGGACGGCGAACCAGTGAGTTGATTCATTCAGGAAATGAAGCAGTTGCTGGTTCGGACGTCACATGTCACGTGATTTGAAGCAAGCTTCGAATCACTGCTTCTATGGAAAAGGAAGTCCAGGGTTGAAGCTCCGTTCGAAGCTTCAGTGTCAAACTGCCATCACTAGTTAGCAGAACTCCAAAGTTTTATGTTAGAAATAACCGGATTATAAAATACTCCCATCACCCCAGCAACAAACTGTTCTCTCTGCAGCATCAGGACTCAAACGTCCAGACTCAGAGACAGTTTCATCAGACTATTAAACACCTGAGCTCTGTAAAGAACATCCATAACATTCATCTGTTTGTCATCTTGCAATCTACGTATTTATATCAATAGTTATCACATTTACTTGTGTCTTAATGTACATTATTTAATTTCATATTCTGTTCTTGTACATATCATATTCTATTTACATGTATATAGACTTCTTGCACTATTTTTATTTTGTATTTTTTGTATTTTTTGATATATGTTGCATTGTGGGAGGAGCTCAGGTCAGAAGAATATCATTGCTATTTCTACACTGTAGCTCATGTGCATATGACATTAAAACCTTTGAATCTTGAACCTTGAATCTTGAAACTTGAATCTTGAATCTGTATATTAGCGTCTCCAGAACATAGAAACTGCCGGATGCTAACCTGCATATGTTGGGCAATTAGCATGAGTTGCATTCATTAGCGTATATAGACCATAGCTAAAAAAATGGCTTGTCCGATTTGGAAAATGTTGGTGTGGTTTTTGAGGTATATTAAGGATGTTGAGTCCCCCTAACACTTTAAACCCAAATATGGCCACTTTCTGGTTACAGCTGTGTGGGAGAGAAACTCCCTCTGGAGGGGACACAGGGATTTTAGCCTCTGGAGACCATTTACATGCACTAAAACCTTTATAACACACTACAGGAGAGGGAACACCACAAAAAGCAGAATAGTGCCTCTTTAAGTTAAGCTAAAATATGTTTGATGCAGGTCAGAGGTCCTTCTAAAAACATATTCTGATGCTTTCAGTGGTGTGTTGTCAGAGATGAAAAAGCGCTGAAGTGGATCACTGAGCGTCTTCTAAGAATAGAGGTCGATGAACAGAGGCAGCTTCAGCTCTTTATTTGTTCCTAAATAATATAAACAGAAATGCAGAATAGCTGCAATTTCACCACAGAGCTGTACGTGTGAGATTTACCAGGAGCATTTGACCTGGGTAAAGTCTGTGATGATGAAGATGATGAAGATGCTCATTGACTTGTCTGAAAGTGAGCCGAGACGCTTCCTGACATTTATCTCATCATATCTGCAGATTAACAGAGCGTTTTGTTGCCCCGCGATAATAACCCTCGTTACGACTCCTCGCCCGTTTAAGAGCCGTATTCATCATCATATTTATTGTGGCTTTAGGCTTTATAGTGCATTAATAATACACACCATTTATCTACCGCTGTCATAGCAACAAAACCGTAATGCAGGACCCTTTTTTTATCTTATATCCTCCACACAAATCCTAATTGTTGGATATAAATCTGCGCAGTAATGGCCCTGTCACATTTGCTCTTATTAGTGTTTGCAAGCCCTGCAAACAGTTAGCGGAGCTGGGTGTGCGAGGAGGCAATTAGTCAGGATAATTGGACATAAATCCACCGCAGAGCGTTCTCTCCGTCAATCTGAAGCTCGTTGGGATGCAGATCGGTTTCAGAGCACCTGAACGCACCGTCGCTGCTCCTCAGACATAGCTCAACATAATGTAGATATCACACTTGTTAACTGCGCATAAATGTGATATTCAGCCACCTGACAGTCAGCCAATCCAACATTAGAAACAACATTAGAAACCCCTAAAATGGCGCTAATGAATGGTTCAGGAATGAGTCCTGAACCCGTAAATGAGTCTAAATGAGACGACTAAACGCCATCATGAAGTGACGAAGATGACGTGAAGTCATCTGACCGTGCTGTAGTTCCTTTATAGCCCAACATTAGCCACCTTTAGCTTAGCGGTGGTGAGGTGAAGTCATGTGACCGTGCTGTAGTTCCTTTATAGCCCAACATTAGCCACCTTTAGCTTAGCGGTGGTGATGTGAAGTCATGTGACCGCGCTGTAGTTCCTTTATAGCCCAACATTAGCCACCTTTAGCTTAGCGGTGGTGACGTGAAGTCATGTGACCGTGCTGTAGTTCCTTTATAGCCCAACATTAGCCACCTTTAGCTTAGCGGTGGTGACGTGAAGTCATGTGACCGTGCTGTAGTTCCTTTATAGCCCAACATTAGCCGCCTTTAGCTTAGCGGTGGTGACGTGAAGTCATGTGACCGCGCTGTAGTTCCTTTATAGCCCAACATTAGCCGCCTTTAGCTTAGCGGTGGTGACGTGAAGTCATGTGACCGTGCTGTAGTTCCTTTGTAGCTCTTTTTATTGGTCAGCAGCAACAGAGACACAAGGAGTTAAAAACATTCAACAGTGACATTTTTGCTGCAATGCATTATGGGTCAATAACCTGTGTGACTGTCAAAAAGTGCTTAAGTGTAGTCTGTGTGTGGACACTCGTTGAGAGCAGTTCCCACGGCAACGGCGGTGTCCAAGGCTGCTTCTATTGTGCTGCCCACGTCTCGTGTGTGTGTGTGTGTGTGTCTTCGCTGCTTGCCTTTTTTATTTTTCAATGTTCATATATTGTAAATGTTAGATAACAGGTTGACATGATCATTTTAATTTCTTAAGTGTATGTTTTTAGTTTTTGAAATTAACTGCAGTTCGGTGAAAAAATTGCATTTACAAAATTATAACTTTTAAACTTTCCACAAGCAATGTTACGCAAGTCCACCCATCATATATCAAGGATCTCAAGCAATAATAAACACAGTTTGACGTATATTAATATTGAATAGGTTAACATATCTTGCGTCACTCTTTAGTGTCCCCTAGTCTCCCAGCTGTGTGCGTCACTCTTTAGTGTCCCCTAGTCTCCCAGCTGTGTGCGTCACTCTTTAGTGTCCCCTGGTCTCCCAGCTGTGTGCGTCACTCTTTAGTGTCCCCTGGTCTCCCAGCTGTGTGCGTCACTCTTTAGTGTCCCCTGGTCTCCCAGCTGTGTGCGTCACTCTTTAGTGTCCCCTGGTCTCCCAGCTGTGTGCGTCACTCTTTAGTGTCCCCTGGTCTCCCAGCTGTGTGCGTCACTCTTTAGTGTCCCCTGGTCTCCCAGCTGTGTGCGTCACTCTTTAGTGTCCCCTGGTCTCCCAGCTGTGTGCGTCACTCTTTAGTGTCCCCTGGTCTCCCAGCTGTGTGCGTCACTCTTTAGTGTCCCCTGGTCTCCCAGCTGTGTGCATCACTCTTTGGTGTCCCCTGGTCTCCAGCTGTGTGCGTCACTCTTTGGTGTCCCCTGGTCTCCCAGCTGTGTGTGCCACTCTTTAGTGTCCCCTGGTCTCCCAGCTGTGTGCGCCACTCTTTAGTGTCCCCTGGTCTCCCAGCTGTGTGCGTCACTCTTTAGTGTCCCCTGGTCTTCGTTGTGTTTTGAGCTTCTTCAGCGTTTTGTATTTGCAGCGTTTGGTTTCTGCAGCTTTTAGTAAACGCTGCTCATGTCTCCTCAAGTTGCTGAATGTTCTCTAAACGCTGCATGTCTCCTCAAGTTGCTGAATGTTCTCTAAATGCTGCATGTGTTGTCAAGTTGCTGAAGATGTTTCTTCATGTGGAACATTTGGGTTTTTATATCTGCATCCTTTCTGAAGCTGCAGCACGTTCTGTAGTGAAGCTGCTTTCCTCCATGTTGAGGTCAGAATCTGCAGAAAGGCTTTGATCAGAACATCAGACGCCGTCCGGACTCACTCTGAACATCCAGCGTGGAGAAAACACTCCTCAGAGGTTTCCAGAAGATTCAGTTTCCTGTCAGAAGGTCCGATAACAGATGTTGGTTTCAGACAAACTGATTTAAAGTCTGATCTCTAAAGCTTGACATCACATGCAGCATTTAGAAAACATTCAGCAACTTGAGGAGACATGCGCAGCGTTTACTAAAAGCTGCAGAAACCAAACGCTGCAAATACAAAACGCTGAAGAAGCTCAAAACACAGCTGGGAGACCAGGGGACACTAAAGAGTGACGCACACAGCTGGGAGACCAGGGGACACTAAAGAGTGACACACACAGCTGGGAGAGCAGGGGACACTAAAGAGTGACACACACAGCTGGGAGACCAGGGGACACTAAAGAGTGACACACACAGCTGGGAGACCAGGGGACACTAAAGAGTGACACACACAGCTGGGAGACCAGGGGACACTAAAGAGTGACACACACAGCTGGGAGAGCAGGGGACACTAAAGAGTGACGCACACAGCTGGGAGACCAGGGGACTCTAAAGAGTGACACACACAGCTGGGAGACCAGGGGACACTAAATAGTGACGCACACAGCTGGGAGACCAGGGGACACTAAAGAGTGACGCACACAGCTGGGAGACCAGGGGACACTAAAAGTGACGCACACAGCTGGGAGACCAGGGGACACTAAAGAGTGACGCACACAGCTGAGACGTTCAGGATTATAACGATGAACAACCGTCTTTGTTGTTGGAAATGTATTTTAACAATGTGATCACATGACTCCTTCTGATGTCACTGCAGATCTGCTGTAAGCTAGCTAGCTAACGTAGCTAACCTGGTCATTTCAGATATACTGACAAACACTTCCAGTTATGAGACGACTCACTCTGAGACAGAGACAGTTGTCCAGTTAAAGGTCATATAGGCTATAATACCCCTCGTAATGTGCTGCTTGCACCCAAACAAAGCTCTTCCTTCACAGTTCCATCCCACAGGCCATGAGACTGTTTAACACCTGAACTTTTAAAGAACATCCATAAACATTCATCTGTTTGCATATTACAAATCATCTATCTAATACATCATATTCCATTTACTTGTAGGATAGACTCTCTTGCACTATGTTATCAGTTTCATTTGTTCTATGTTCTATATTCATGTTGCTCTGTTGGAGGAGCCTGGGAGCTTTTCATTGACATATCTACACTGTAGCTGCTGAGCACATGATGATAAAGCCTTGGATCTTGAATCTGAACTAGAATAAACGTTTCTGATGAAGCGAATCCAAGTGTTTCTTAGAATAAGAGATATTTGTAGGAGCCATGAAGCATCCTGTGATCACATGTCCACTCTGCAGCATCGCTCTCTCTGACAGTTCATGATCACTGCACTCAATATTTCTTCATCTCCTCCGTTGTGTTCACTGCATCCGTACCTCTGAAGCGGCACATGTTCGTTGGGCTGCAGATGAATGTGGTTTCCCTCTGGGAGCTGGATCTGCTTCTATGATTGCTTTAAAAAGCTCTGAGAGAATCTGCAGATCTGCTAATGGAGCTCCCCCGAGCCTTCCTCTGATTCGCAGAATCCGTCTTTACATGCTCTCTTCTTGTCTTTCTGAGAAGTGTGGACCGAGCGAGCGGTGGCTAACCGGCCGATTCCCCTCTGGGTGACAGTTAGAGACTATTTTCCATTTATGAATTCACAGCTGTGCCATGTAAAGACCCTCTCTGAATAAATACGCTTCCCCCCAGGGAGGAAGAGAGCTGTGACACGATGGAAACCTGCTGCATGTCAACAGGCTCTTTGAGGAAAGATTGCAAAACCCTTTTCTAGTTTCCAGTATTTAATGGAGGCTTTCTCGGGTATTACTGTCACAATAAGAAAGCCGTGCATCAGTAACCTTTTCCAAAAGTCACTTTAACTTAACATATAAAGATATTAGAATACACAATATGTAAAAAAGTAGCTGAACTCAGGCATTCACGTGCTAACACACAGGACAACACAACTCTCAATGTCGCAGAAACTCTTTAGAATCTTGTGGTGTAGATGCTCTGCTGTGAGGAGCTACGAAGAGTCCACGTTTTGAGATTTTCACAAAAAGTCTGAATTTTGGGTAAAAAGTCTGAATTTTTAGATTTTTAGGAAAAAGTCTGAATTTTTTGAAAAATGTTGAGTCTGAATTTTGAAATGTTGAAAGAAAAGTAATTTTTTTGAGAAAAGTCAGAATTTTAAGATTTTGAAGAAAAAAATGTCAGAATTTTGGATAAGTCAGAATTTTTTGATTTTGAGAAAAAATAAAATATGTTGTGATGTTGAGAAAAATGTCTGAATTTCTTTAAAAAGTCTGAATTCTGAGTTTTGAAAGAAATTATAAAAACCTTGTTGACGTGTTTTTTTAACCAGCCCGGCTGCTCATACGGCAGCAGCTCCTCAAAGCTCCAAACATCGCTGTAAACTCCCAAATACACGTTCTTAGGGTAAAATAATCACATATTGTTGATCTTTACAGTTAGTTTCTTGCCTTAAAAACAGCTATAACTTAATAACAGTTCCTTCAAAAGCTTAAAAACAAATTCACTTCTTGGTTGATTATTTTTCTTTGACTCTCCTCTGAGATTACCTACATTTCCCAGCATGCCATTCTGCAGCCCCCTATAGTGCATGATTGTGAACGTGTTTCTTTCTCCTCTGATTTTACGTGCAGCTAGAGAGAATCATTCTCACAGCTCGGAGATTTCCCCAGCTGATAAAGAGAGAAAGAAGTGAGAGACCTTCTGTATTCAAAGCACAACCTGTCATGTAGCTGCAATGCATTCTGGTCTATGTCCCTCTCCCTGTGGGAGTGGAAACGTCTCTCTGTTGTTCTTCTTCTTCTCTGGTGGATTCCTCCCCGCTGTGCAGAATAACATGGCTGCTCTGGAGAGAAGTCGGTGCTCTTTGTTTTCCGAGGATCTGACGGAAAAAAACCTAACATTTACTTTAGATCACTGACACTGTTTCAGAACAATCCCCAAAGGGCTGCAGAAAATAACACTGTGTTGTCCGCCAAGTCTCCACGGGAGGATCAACCAAAACTACTAATTTAAAGCCAGAAAGAGAAAGTTATCCCTCAGTAATTGACTCCAATAGTTTAACTGAGGGGAAGTTTCTCCTCATAATGTTTGATGGAAACTTCAGAGCAGAGTTTGAGACAGAGACAGATGGTCCGGAGAGGAGGCCGTCCACAATTAGAACTTTGAAAATACTTTTAGTTCCTGTCTGGAGGGAGAGCCATCGCCTCGTTTCAACAGAGGGAAAAGTTGTCAGGAGTTTTGTCTCAAGTTTTTGAGCCCAAGAGGAAGTTTATTGGACCTCTGTGCTAATTGCCAAACGTTTTAAAGCTGTGTTTGTGATTTGTTGTTAGAAGAACGGTTGGATGTTCTTCTAAAAAAGCTACAAGCTGAAGAGATTTTAACATTTTGTTCTACCACATAAAACATGTCAGTAAATACCCCACTGGTGAATTTAAAAACGGAGGTTGCTAATAAGTGTCTAAATAAGACGACTAAACGTCATCACCTTTAGCTTAGCGGTGGTGACGTGAAGTCATGTGACCGTGCTGTAGTTCCTTTATAGCCCAACATTAGCCTCCTTTAGCTTAGCGGTGGTGACGTGAAGTCATGTGACCGTGCTGTAGTTCCTTTATAGCCCAACATTACCACCTTAGCAGCGTGGTGAGGTGAAGTCATGTGACCGTGCTGTAGTTCCTTTATAGCCCAACATTAGCCACCTTTAGCTTAGCGGTGGTGAGGTGAAGTCATGTGACCGTGCTGTAGTTCCTTTATAGCCCAACATTAGCCACCTTTAGCTTAGCGGTGGTGACGTGAAGTCATGTGACCGTGCTGTAGTTCCTTTATAGCCCAACATTAGCCACCTTTAGCTTAGCGGTGGTGAGGTGAAGTCATGTGACCGTGCTGTAGTTCCTTTATAGCCCAACACTAGCCTCCTTTAGCTTAGCGGTGGTGACGTGAAGTCATTTGACTGTGCTGTAGTTCCTTTATAGCCCAACATTAGCCGCCTTTAGCTTAGCGGTGGTGACGTGAAGTCATGTGACCGTGCTGTAGTTCCTTTATAGCCCAACATTAGCCGCCTTTAGCTTAGCGGTGGTGACGTGAAGTCATTACATTACATGTTACTTGTTAGACGCTTTTATCCAAAGCGACTTACATACTCAATACTGTGGACAATCCCCACAGGAGCACTTTGGGGTGAAGTGTCTCAGGGACACAACGACATGCTGACTGCAGTGGGGTTTGAACCTGTGACCCCCTGATCCGAACACCTACGCACAACCCACTGCGCCACACGCCTCCAACATTAGCCACCTTTAGCTTAGCGGTGGTGACGTGAAGTCATGTGACCGTGCTGCAGTTCCTTTATTTTAACAGTAGAAACTAGAACCACATCAACATCCAGGACCCAGACTGCAGAAAGAGGTTAAACAAGTCTTCACTGTCAGGTCTTTATTTATCCACCACAGAAACACGTCATATCTAAACCGCTCAAAAAATCTTTATGTGGAGACATCTTTTAATTAAAATGCACAATCTTCACACGGATAATAACAGCTCTGATTCTCAGTTCATTACGTTTCTTTGACCTCAGGCTGAAACAGGTCTTCTGTTTACTGTAAACCTGCTGCTGTTGGTGTGTTGTCACCTCAGTGACCTGCAGGAAAACCATCGATGATGAGAGGTGATTGTTACGGTTATCTGATGTTCCTGAAGGGCACTCAAATGGCCTTGGAGATAATGGAGGTGATCAAATCAGCGCTCCATCACACACTCACACACATGCATAGTTTATCCAATGGTTGACAGCAGAATGTTCACCAGGAAATGTCAAAACACACATATTATTGTGGAGGTTTGAGGAGGAGCAGCTGGGGCTCATTATTCCCCGTGCGATGGTTTTAATAACATCGATTTCATTTCTCTGCCAGCTGTCAATCACTCTCTGTGGAAATAATTGATCGCTCCGTTCTTTAATTTCCTCACGCAGTCGACTCTACGCAGATGGAGGTGGATGTTGTTGATCTGAATATTATTAATGGTGGATCTGATAGAGACTCACACACTGTCATCATTCTGCATCTGAGGATTTGTATTTGTAGCTCCACTAGTGCTTTGTCTAAGATACTATACTTTATATTTCGACCATTTCTAGACCGTTTCTTGCATCACAGCAGCTCTATTTGCAACATTATTAAGGATTAAAGAGCAGAAACAAGGAAATATTTACCACAACATTAGACCCTCGTCCTGTTTTGGATTTGGGATTAAACTCTGTATTTAATTAAAGGGTTGACTGGTGCAAAAAATAGTACTTCAGTCAGTTTTACAGTTTTGTAGGAATCATTTTTAGATAATAATAATTCCTTATATTTATTATAGCGCTTTTCAATGACTCAAAGCGCTTTACAGATACACATTACACATACAGATCATACATACATGTAATGGTCATGTACTGTGGACAATACCCACAGGAGCAAATTCAGGTGAAGTGTCTTGCCCAAGGACACAACGGCTTTACAGACGCAGCGGCGGCGGGTTTCGCCCCCTTGATCTGATGATTAATGCACAGCCCACTGCGCCACACCGCCCATCTTCACACCTCGAAGTCATCAAGGCGCTTTACAAGTACACATTGATATCATACATGTACTGTGGACAGTACCCACAGGAGCAAATTCGGGTGAAGTGTTTTGCCCAAGGACACACCGGCCTGACGCAGTGGCGGCGGGAGCGGGTTTCGAACTGGAGTTCGCCAACGCCCCCTTGATCTGATGATCAAACGCAAAGACCACTGCGCCACTCCGCCTCAAGCACCAAGATCTTCACAAGAAGTAGAGATTAAGAGCTGCTGTTTGTAATAGATGAAAAGTCAGAGTATTACATTAATTGGGATATATCCTCTGGGGAACATGAGCGTCTGAACGAAATTCGACAACAATCCATCATACGGTTGTTGAGATATTTCCAGAAAAAAAAATATGATAAGATACTTTATTAATCCCAATTTGGGAAATGTTTTCGCTGCAGCCGCATGAAACAAAACAAGGCATGGCACATAATAACAAATTGAGAGTGGAGAAATAAATAATTCTAACATATAAACATCTCAAAATAGAAATAAACCAGCATCAGAGAGTAAGACGAATATACAGATAACACATCTATAAACTGTCTGACCAATAAAATCACTATTGAAGGGTTTCTGTGAACACAATATAAGCAGGATATTATCTACATAAGTGTGCATGGAATGGAATATTCAATTAATTAAGTAATATAAAATGTACAGTGTGAAGTCCAGTTAACCAAGGAGAAGCTATGGACAGATAGAAGAATGACTTTCTTTCAACCATCAGTGGAGTTATTATTAAAGTCCAAACCAAGAAAGGGGTTTTGATCTGTTTACAAAGACAGATAACGTTATTAACCCCTGTGGTTTTGGCTCCAATGTTAAAAGAAATGACATCACATTACATTTACATGACATGTCACTTGTTAGACGCTTTTATCCAAAGCGACTTACATACTCAATACTGTGGACAATCCCCACAGGAGCAATTTGGAGTGAAGTGTCTCAGGGACACAACGACATGCTGACTGCAGTGGGGTTTGAACCTGTGCTCCTATCCCAACACCTACACACAACCCACTGCGCCACACGCCTCCATCACAGACCCTTTAACGTAGATTTGATGTTGGATTAGAGTCTGTATTCAATTTTACGATCGACTGGTGCACAGAAAAGGCCTTCAGTCTAATGTGTTTCTCACAGGCTGATGTCAGGCTTTCTGTCATTTTAATCCATATTTACATTTTTCAACAACTACCCAATGGATGAAGTTTGGTACAACTTTGGCTAACTAAATGTACAATATATATGTATACATTCATGGCTAAATAGGATGTCTTCTTGCAAAAATGTATAAAGAAGCATTTAATCGGATGTCTATTTTAAATAAGACAATTTTGGAAAATGATCTTCATGCTTTTGACGATACCACCTCTAACGTCAGGACCTTCAATGCACCCGTTTGAACTTCAGGACATTTTATTTTTTAATAACGTCCTGTGAGCCCTTTTTATTCTGGCCCCGCTGCTGTTTGTCTGTCAATAAGTTAATTAAATGTTGAGATGTCTGAAGCAGATCCACGTGATTGCTATCGGGGCTTAACCAGGCATATTATTTAATATGAAATAAAGCAGATCAAGATCTTATCCTTTCTCGAATAAACACTGCTGAGTTTAGTCTGCCACCATACAGAAAAGAGAAGAAGAAGAAAACACTGCAATACTTTTTTAATATTTAGTTTTAAAGTGAACTCTAAAGGGAACAGTAGAAGAAGACAGACAGGAAGTAAACCCTAAAGGGAACAGTAGAAGAAGACAGACAGACAGGAAGTAAACACTAAAGGGAACAGCAGAAGAAGACAGACAGGAAGTAAACGCTAAAGGGAACAGCAGAAGAAGACAGACAGGAAGTAAATGCTAAAGGGAACAGTAGAAGAAGACAGACAGACAGGAAGTAAACACTAAAGGGAACAGCAGAAGAAGACAGACAGGAAGTAAACGCTAAAGGGAACAGCAGAAGAAGACAGACAGGAAGTAAACGCTAAAGGGAACAGTAGAAGACAGAAAGACAGGAAGTAAACACTAAAGGGAACAGCAGAAGAAGACAGACAGGAAGTAAACGCTAAAGGGAACAGCAGAAGACAGACATACAGGAAGTAAACACTAAAGGGAACAGCAGAAGAAGACAGACAGGAAGTAAACGCTAAAGGGAACAGCAGAAGACAGACATACAGGAAGTAAACACTAAAGGGAACAGCAGAAGAAGATAGACAGGAAGTAAACACTAAAGGGGAACAGCAGAAGAAGACAGACAGGAAGTAAACGCTAAAGAGAACAGCAGAAGAAGACAGACAGACAGGAAGTGAACACTAAAGGGAAAAGTAGAAGAAGACAGACAGACATGAAGTGAACACTAAAGGGAACAGTAGAAGAAGACATACAGACAGGAAGTGAACACTAAAGGGAACAGTAGAAGAAGAGAAACAGACAGACAGGAAGTAAACACTAAAGGGAACAGCAGCAGAGAAGAAGACAGACAGGAAGTAAACACTAAAGAGAACATCAGAAGAAGACAGACAGACAGGAAGTAAACGCTAAAGAGAACAGCAGAAGAAGACAGACAGACAGGAAGTGAACACTAAAGGGAACAGTAGAAGAAGACATACAGACAGGAAGTGAACACTAAAGGGAACAGTAGAAGAAGACAAACAGACAGACAGGAAGCAAACACTAAAGGAACAGCAGAAGAAGACAGACAGGAAGTAAACACTAAAGAGAACATCAGAAGAAGACAGACAGGGTGTTTCTCAATGTCGAGGAAGGATGCTCCAGAGCCACTATTTCAAGGATGCTACGTCATCGAGTCCCGCCGAAGGACTGTTCCAATGTCCAGGCTCCTTGGAATTCTACCGAGGCCGGCGTCCTTCGTAGCGAGACATTTCGAGGCTGCACATGTGTATCCTCCGCGGTCTTAAAATCCCCACAATGCTTTGCGCACGGACCAATTTCCCAAATCTTTGGCGGAAATCGTGCTCCATTTAAGGCGGGGCCTCGCATATGACGCATACCTGCACACCTGTTAGCCTGTTCCACCATTCTTCGTTTTCCGAGGCTAGGAAGGATTCTTGCCTCGCTTCTGAAGGACCTGACTCGGAAGACATGGCGCATCATAAACACGTCGGATAGTGAAAGTGCAGTCGGATTCTCTAAAGTACCGCAGTCTCTTCTCCTAAGTCCTTTTGAATTCTCCTATCCACTATTCCTTAACCCTGTGACGTTTCACTCAGAGGTCAAGGAATAGACGATAGGGTTAGACGTTAGGAGCTGATTTTTGGATTATCCGACCGCAACCCTGCAGAAGAAGACAGACAGGAAGTAAAGACAACCTACAACCATAAGCCTTTTCATTAAACTGTACATTAGGCAGTGTCACAATGAAAACATACTAATAAACCCTTTAAACATCTTAGATCAGCAAAAGAAAGTTCATATGTAACCTTTAAATTATTTCTCTGTTATTTTGCGACTGAAAAATGAAAGCCAAGCATGTTAATTATTCACACAGTGCATTATTTACTGCATAATTCACGACACACATGGTAAAGCCCCGTGGATAAATATTTTATTAGCATGTCGAAACTCATACATGCTGTTTGCAGAGTTGACTACGATCCCAGCAGCCTGTTTATCATTTGGCCCGAGGGCTTCTCCTCTCTTTGGAAATCGTGCAGGAGAAAATATCTGAAACACGGTGTTAGGAAAATCTCACTGGTCCCCGGCTTGAGCTTCAATCTCAGGATCCATGTCTTTCTGATCCTCTCCAGAATGGAAGTAGTCATCACATACAGAGCATCAACTAGTTCCTGAACAGTGTCCTTCACATGCTGATATCCAAGAGAGGGAGTTACACAGTCACAAGATGGAGGAATACCGGTTCTTGTAGGTAATCGTAAATCGTGTCATGTTCAAAACAGAGTTTTTTCCTCAAAATGTTGGCTTTTTTCGGAAAATCTCAAAATTCTGACTTTTTCTCAAAATCTATTAATTCTGACTTTCTCTCAAAATTCAGAATTTCTCTAAAAATTCTGTACTTTTTTTCAAAATCTCAAAAATCTGTATTTTTTCTCAAAATTCTGACTTTTTCTCAAAATCCTGACTTTTTATTCAAAATCTCAAACTGTGTCCTTCACATGCTGATATCCAAGAGAGGGAGTTACACAGTCACAAGATGGAGGAATAGAAAGCAGTATTCAATGTTTAGTTCAGATTAGCTCCACGTCAGAAATGATCATGCTTGTCATATGTCTATCTCCATAGAGGCTGAATCATCATGTTAATCACATAGCTATCATATGCCTAAAACAGTCCTGATGCTCTTCTAGGTAATCATACATCCTGTCATGTACACAGCTACAGTTGGGATACCTTTGTTATCATGTTACTCTCATATTGAAGGAGTACATTCAGTATTTTCCCAACACACGGCGAGGTTTCGGAGGTTTTCTGGATCTTGAAGGCTGGTTTCTGCAGGCGGCCATCTGGAGGAGGGTGATTTATCTCAGCCTGCTTTTTATTCTCCTGTGAGTTCGCCCTCTGAACCCTCGCCTCTCCATTACCTCAGCTTTGTATTGGTCTGTCTCCTCCCTCCTGCTCTTCAGAGCCCAGCTATTTCCTCTAATATGACCCAATTAATATTTCAGACCATCGCTCAATATCCTGCAGGGAGCACGACAACAACAACAACAACCTTTCTGAAAGCACATGTCTTCATTAGTTTCATCAGTTCTTCCGCTATTAAATCTCGATATATTGTTAATATTATTTTAATCATTTGTTATATTAATATATTATATATTTGTATTTATTGCTTAGATTTTTAGATTTTAGGATAGTTTTTAAAATATATTTTGAAATAAATCTATTTGCTCCTATTGCCAAAGCAAACTCGATGTATGTGTAAACCCAATAGACAATTAACCATATTTACTGTAATGTAATATAATAGTCTTCATTTAAGATAGATTATAAACAGTCAGGAACTTAACTGAAAACACCAGCAGGTAAAAACATGATACACTAAACTAGCTTGATGCTAAGATAAATGCCCCCCTTCTGGACTCTGTAGAGGTTTAAATGAGCTTTTTCTAACCCTCTCAGCTAGATTTGAACCTTTATTGACGACAGCAGCTCGTTTGGACTCTGGCGCTGCAGGGTTCTTCAGAGAGTGGATTCGCACAGTGATGAATTTCGGGTCATTTTCACCGCAGGACGGCAAACCGTTACACTCCAGCTCGATGTGCGCCCAATGTTTTCTCCTCTGGTTTCCAGCGTTAGAAGGAGATTGATGGATCTATTTTCTCTTTGCATTGCCGCTGAGGGAAGTGTAAAGACTGTCTGTCGGCAGTACTCTGCACTCAATAGTATCGTAGAAATGTATCATCAAGTCTCATTTATTATTAAACTAGAGCTGTCATTCCCAAGCCTTATCACACCTTAAATACAAAAGACTGGCAACCTTCTGTTCTCTTGCACTCGACAGACAGCAGGGCCGTTGTTAGGAAAATCATTATACAGATGTTACCTGTCTGTGTCCAGAGGTGGGAAGTAGAGGAGTACAAATACTTCGTTACTGTATTTAAGTACATGTTTCTGGTTTCAGTACTTTACTCCACTACTTATTACGACTTTTTACTTTGACTTCTTACATGTTGAACCCAAATACCTGTACTTTCTACTTCTTACATTTTGAACACAAATACCTGTACTTTCTACTTCTTCCATGTTCCAAACAGGCTGGTTCCTTTAGTCTGAATGTGTGTTTGGTGGCGTGATCATTATTATTTAGAGTCATTGCGTGCCTATTGATTTGAACACGATCCGTGTATCCATCATTTCCTGGTCTTCTCTAAAGAAGAGGGACCAATGAAAACGTTGTCATGTTGCCGTTGTTCAGCATGGAAACATTCATTAGCTAACAATGACATTATTGTTCTATTAATATAAAGGGAGGTCAGGTACTCTTTAAAACAGCTGCTAGTTATGGGTACTTTTTACTGAAGTACATTTCAAAGCCTCTTTACTTTTACTTGAGTAAAGAAGTTTAGTCAGTACTTCTACTTTCACCAGAGTATTTTTAAACACGAGTATCTGTACTTCTACTTGAGTAAAGGATGTGTGTACTTTTGCCATCTCTGCTTATGTCCCTTTTGTTTCCTGCTCCTCTGTATAAAGTCATTGCTCTTCTGCCTAACGGGGTCAGATTTCTTTAGCACACATTGGTGCAGGTTATCTGTCCTTCCAGCTGGAAATAAGATTGATTCTGTTAAATGCTAGAACTCTTTATTAAATAACACAACTTTAGTTTGAAGCTTGTAGATTTGTTCTTTTCTTACCAGAAGGTGATTTAAGTTTGGAGTTTCCACCACAGATATCAGCGCAGGAAATGACTGCTCGTTCTCTAGAAAGTCCACCTTGGAGCAGATGAACTCGTCGTTGTGTCATCGATCCCTGGAGCATTTAACCAGCGGGCAGAATTCACTTCAGTCCAGACTGGCTCATTGATCACTCCAGCCTGCGGTTACATAAGGGGACAAATCGAAGGCGTCCTCCGGTCTGGACAGAAACTCAGTTTGACTTCTCGAATGACTGCTGCCCTTCAGATGCGTTGGTGTCAGAAAGTACAGAGATGTTTCAGATTGATGTGGGTCTAGTTTCTACTGTTAAAAATAGGTTTTAGGTCATTTTTTTTGCAGTACAGAGGCGAGGCAGCAGAGGGTCGTACACGTTGATGCAGTCAAACAGCTGGTTTTCTGGGCTTTCAGCTGGTTTATTAAACAAATAAAGGGAAGAGTTTGCCTGCAGTTTGATTCGTATCAGATCGTTCCCCTGGGTCTCTGTAGAGGTTTCTCTCAGATCCCCCCCCCCGCTGAGCTTCTGTTTGAATGGCATGCACACAGAGAGTTAGGTTTGACTGGTGTCTATATTTAGCCGTCCTCTTACCTAACAGATTGGGGATTTGAGAAGATATACTTGGATAGTTGGGATGTTTGGTCTCTCAGAGTTTAAGCCTCTAATCATTGATTGATATTCATATCCAGGTAAATAAATGGATAGTGACATGCCATTGTGAGTGTTTTAGAAACCCTGGAAACAGTTTCTGTTGTGTTTGGAGCTTCTTGAAGCGTTTGGTTTCTGCAGCTTTTAGTAAATGCTGCGCATGTTTCCTCAAGTTGCTGAATGGTGTTTTGGGCCGTTGTTGTGTGTTTGCCCCTGTTGGCGACCTACCCACGCTGGGATTGATCAGCTGAGCACAACTATTAAATAACCAACAGACTCCTGGTTATATTTTCAGCTCTGCTCTCAACCTGCCAGTTACTCCTTTATAACCTCAGTCTTCTGTCACTGACCGATTGAATCTCTCACTATATAAACCTTCCAGTGAGGAATAATTTAGACAGAAGCACTCTGCTGCAGACTGAAAGTCATCACATTGAGTGCCATCAGTGTTGGGGGGGGGGGGTGGAGCGGAGCAAAGTGCTGGAAACTGTCGAGTCAGGTCCGTGCTTTTAAAAATCTTTCCTCCCAGACGCATGTTTACACGGCCCTGCATCGCTGGAACATCCACAGCTCAACGCACTCGTTAAAGATCAACGCGAGACTGAAATACATCCATAAAAGACGCTGTGATTCTCAAAGGAAGAGCTCTCAACTCACTTAGAGCCAGAGGATTATTTTATACTGTATGATACGATAATACTTTATCGTCAGATGGAGTCTGAAGTGTTTCTTGCATCACAGCAGCTTCAGGACAAATATTAAGACACAAGGAAACAGAAATGTAACATACCATCACAAACACTGAAGAGACACATGTTTAAGACCCTCTAACGTACATTAGATCTGGGATTTAAGTCTGTATTTAATTTGAGGATTGACTGGTGCACAACGGAGAGCCTCAGTCTAGCTTCATTAAATCTTAGTACGCTGTATCTCCGATTTGGTACACAAACAGTTCAGGACATGGTTGTGGTCACAAATTAATATCTTACTAATGTCGACTGATTCGTAGAGTCTTTGACCAGATTTCCAACCGGTGGAGCAGCTGTGACTTTAGAGCGATGGACAAACACTTAATATGACTTCTTAAATATCTAAAAGACGAGCTGAAGCTTTTAAATTAGAGTTATTTGTCGTGATAATGGCTCTGATTGTTCCTCCGTGCGTGGCGATGACATTTGGCCGTTCGGTAACGAGCCGAGCTAACGGTCTCATGTTTCCTCTAATCTTCCTCCCTCACCTTGGCTCCCGGCTCTAATCGGCGCACTAGGAGGAAGCTGGCGTTTTTTAAATGAAGCAGCTTTACGGGGTGATTAGGGAAAGGTAAATTATTCATTACAGAATGTGTAATCATAGAGAAGCCTTTGGTGGAGGCTGGGGGATGAAAGCAGACACAGAGAGGTGTTAGGGAGGGTTACTTTAAACATGTAATCAGTGACCTAATCCAAGTGTATTTATACAACACCTTTCAACACAAGGCCATTCAAAGTGCTTTACAAAATGAAAACAGTAAGAGCGTTAAGGAATAGAGCCGCGGAAACACAGGTAGTAAACGGCCTGTTTCCTCAAGTTGCTGAAGATGTTTCTTCATGTGTTTTGGAACATTTGTGTTTTTATATTTGCATCCTTTTGAAGCTGCAGCACGTTTCTCCTGATGGAAGAGATTTTGGGAGCGTTCAGCCACCGTACCTCTTACTTCTTACTGATCGGAATAAAACAATCCTATAATCCTGCAGGAAAGTATTGAGATTAGAAAGTAATATGCTGATTAAGACAGTGAGAAATTAAAGTAGCTCTAGGGGAATGTATGAAAGATGTAGGTCAGTATAAAAGAAGTGGGAACATATCTACTTTGTGTAGCTGAAGTCCTGACTCAGTGCTTCCTGGAAAATGATTAAAATAGTAGAGCAGAGCTGAGGAGGAGAACAAAAAAATGAGTGCGAGGAAGTCATTAATCAGCCTGCTTCTCTGGAAACAACCTTGTCTTGTAAGTGACTGCTATCGGCTCCAGTTTATCAGCAGAGGTGAAGCGAACGCTCGCCATCTGCGGCTCTCCATCACCAAACAATATGAAGAAACTTTTTTTTTTAAAAAGCCCCCAAGATCACCCAAAGTCAGCCATGTTGTTTTAGCCCAATGGGCTGGTGAGCGCAGAATAATCACTTTAAAGCCCGGGAGGTTCTGCATGAGGAGCGCTGGATAAATGTGAGGCTTTTCCTACTTTCTACTTACCCCGAGTACCGCCTGAACTCCAAGTGTTTGTAATGGGGTAATAATTCACGGGAAAAATACGCTTCACTTTCTCCCCGAGTTTATTTTACCCATGTAGCGAAGAAGTGGGACATTTTAAAAGCGAACCGTAATGAGAGGTATTAGTTCCCTTCAGCCGCGATCGTTACGCCGTTCTCAGGGTTTATTAGCAGGACATGAAATGAAGGAAGAGCGGCGGGTAAACACCGGCGATGTAATCCAATATAACGACTACAAATATGATCCTGCTGGGATTAAAAGGGCTCATTAAACACAACGGCCGGGCCTTTATTTTGTTGTTGTTAACTTTAATGTAGTCTTGCTTTTTCTTCAGACTTTCACGAGTCAAACGCGCTCAGAAAAGCCTCAAGACCTGGATACGGTACGTGTCTATGTAGCGCCTTCATTTTACGTTTCTCAACGTGTCACTGCTGTTGTACGTTAAACTGGCATCGCCCCTTGGATTATATTATCTGTTTGTGCTTGTTTGACATGAGCCTTTTTTGAAAATGTAAGAAGTAGAAAGTACAGGTATTTGTGTTCAAAGTGTAAGAAGTAGAAAGTACAGGTATTTGGGTTCAACATGTAAGAAGTAGAAAGTACAGGTATTTGGGTTCAAAATGTAAGAAGTAAAAGTAAAAAGTCGTCAGAAAAATAAGTAGTGGAGTAAAGTACTGATACTAGAAAAATGTACTTAAGCACAGTAACGCAGTATTTGTACTCCACTACTTCCCACCTCTGGAAACAGTGATGGCGCAGCAGCTTTTACTCGTGGTGTAGCTTCAGATTTCCTCCTCTGAGTGAAGATGATCCTGCATGCTGTTCTACAAAGAGCCTATTGAGTCAGCTCATTAATTCACAAGCTTAAAGGCAACGACTGATAGTAAAAAAAAAGATATTCCTGCGTGTGTGAAGCCCTCCCTGCAGTATATCTTCCCGGGGAGTTTTAACACACTGCATGGAAATTGTCACTTTGAGTTAGGATGTTTTTAATTGGACCTGTTCACTCAACCAATCACTGCCTTTCCAGATATCATAGGACAAAGAATCACTAATTATATGTGAAGTTATATGTTGAGTTTAGAAATGGCTGAATACACCCTAATACTGCAACAGATCATCATTCATAGCAAAGTAGCCCCCTGCCTGGATTATATTAAAGGATGAATCAACATGGTTTAAGGACTCAAATCTTAAGTAACTGTTTTTTTTTAATGTAGAATGTGCTAAATATCAGAGGTGACAGAACTCAAGAGGAGAGGATTTTCACTGTTTGAGAAAGCCTTACATGTCCAAGTTTCATCCTTTAAAGAGGCCTTATTCTGCTTTATGAGCATCAGCAGGAGAGGACTCTTTAAAGTAGAGACACTACACACTGATATACACCTGAACATCAGCAGGAGAGGACTCTTTAAAGTAGAGACACTACATACTGATATACACCTGAACATCAGCAGGAGAGGACTCTTTAAAGTAGAGACACTACATACTGATATACACCTGAACATCAGCAGGAGAGGACTCTTTAAAGTAGAGACACTACATACTGATATACACCTGAACATCAGCAGGAGAGGACTCTTTAAAGTAGAGACACTACACACTGATATACACCTGAACATCAGCAGGAGAGGACTCTTTAAAGTAGAGACACTACATACTGATATACACCTGAACATCAGCAGGAGAGGACTCTTTAAGTAGAGACACTACATACTGATATACACCTGAACATCAGCAGGAGAGGACTCTTTAAAGTAGAGACACTACACACTGATATACACCTGAACATCAGCAGGAGAGGACTCTTTAAAGTAGAGACACTACATACTGATATACACCTGAACATCAGCAGGAGAGGACTCTTTAAAGTAGAGACCTACATACCTGATATACACCTGAACATCAGCAGGAGAGGACTCTTTAAAGTAGAGACACTACATACTGATATACACCTGAACATCAGCAGGAGAGGGCTCTTTAAAGTAGAGACACTACATACTGATATACACCTGAACATCAGCAGGAGAGGACTCTTTAAAGTAGAGACACTACATGCAAGGAAGGGCAGAATAAAGAAGGATGTTATTAATATTTTGTTTTAACAAAATACAGGAAATCAACCTGAAAATACTGTCAAACGTAAACAAACCGTTGCCAAATCCCCACTTACTTCCCTCCCAAATGTGAAAAGGGAAAGAAGAAAGTCCCAAATGAAGCATCAGAGCTTCACGAGTGCACTTCTGTTTCTGTCCTTGAATAAATGAAGTATGTTTCCATCTCTCCGCTGATAGGAATGACTAATTATCCAGTGAGCGATGTGCAGAAATGGCCGGTTAATTCTCCGCGTCTCGCCACATATATCCTCCTCCAGTCTCAAATTAGATCGTATGTCTTCCCTCGTCGTCTTCGGTATTAACGAGTAGGTTGTGTTTCTGTGAGGAAAATCATCAGTTAATCACGTCTGCAGACGAGCAACGCCCACCTCTGATTGGCTGTTTGCTGAAGGACGCAGTGATTAAACACACACATCCTCAATATGACACCCGCAATCTTTATTATCACAATCATCTGTACTGTTCAGCAGCCCCTCATTTGCCTCCGTGATGAATGGCGTCAGCAGCGGGGATATTAACGGCTTCCTGTGCAAAAAATGGGAAATGATCCGCAAAATGAATGACTTTTTGTTTATTGGATTGGTCCAACTGGGAGAGACTTGTGGTTAGATTTGGTCGAAACACTTGATTAGATGATTTACAGTCTTTGAATAGTTGTTTTTCTCAGAATACTGACGTAGATACAACTATTATATAAAGCGACACGTGATTTAATAGGTAACATGTTTGCTAATGGTCCCAGACTTTGGCTCAGAATGAAATACCTGCACTAACTATTGGATAGTTTTCCCTGTTAATTGAAAGGCCCTCTCGTTACAGACGTCCCAGTATGGCTGTACACTTGGTATTTCATTGTCGTTTTTGCATAACAGCAGGTTATGTCTATCACCGTTGTGGGTGTGCCATGATTTCTCTTTTTACAATAATTATACATGTCGATGTGTCCTTGGGCAAGATACTGAACCCTGAGATGCTCCCGATGGCCAATGGTGTGTGTGTGTGTGTGTGTGTGTGTGTGTGTGTGTGTGTGTGTTAGCTTCCTTGAGCAAGTGGCACTGCTTTGTATGGATGAGGTGTGAATGGGTGAATGACTCGTAGTATGTAAAGAGATATATAAGTACAGTCATTTTACCATTTACCATCTTTTAAGATAATCAAATTGGTTGTTTGCATTGAGCGCATTCTTGCTCCTCAGATAATGAATCATTGTATAACCC
This sequence comes from Dissostichus eleginoides, assembly GCA_031216635.1. Taxonomy (NCBI): domain Eukaryota; kingdom Metazoa; phylum Chordata; class Actinopteri; order Perciformes; family Nototheniidae; genus Dissostichus; species Dissostichus eleginoides. Next base: position 1,566,218 of record CM062273.1, read on the forward strand.
TACTACCTTTTTCTTTAGCATTATCCTCAGGAAACACTTGACATGTTGCTACAGTAGTAAGCCTCCCAAAATAAGCTTATTTAACATTAGTTGGATCTAGCTCTTTTGGGGTGCAGTGAAAAAAGGTTGAAAATCACTGCTCTGATGAACTCTGGTTATCTTGTTTATTTCTAGTCTTTTAATTTCTCTAATATAAAATGCCTTATCTTTTTATGCTGCTGCAACGCAAACATTTCCCAAATTGGGATCAATAAATGACTTCTTATCTTATTTAGTAACTTTCTTTTGGTTGTTGTTGTACCGTGGAACAAGAAAAAAGGTTGAAAATCACTGCTCTGATGAACTCTGGTTATCGGTGAGAGTCGTCACCCGCTCTCTGTCCTTTTTTTAATGCTAAATTGTTTAAAATACTTGTTTCTCTTATCCTTATATATTTATTTTGTACCTACTTATCACCTTATTTTTGCTAAATGTTTATGTTCGCACCACCAGACACCAAAGCAAATTCCTTGTATGTGTAAACGTACCTGGCAATAAACTTGATTCTGATGAACCCTGGTTATCTTGCAGCCCTTCAGCACTTCAGCATCACCCGCTATCTTTCCTTTTCGGGACTTAAACTACTTTGTCCTGGTTTTTCGTGGTCCATTTGTCACCCTCTCCCTCCCCCAAACGAGCCGATACTTGCTGAGCTGTTCCTCGGCGGCGGTGGTGTCTCTGCAGGGTCACATGTTCTTGCTGACCTACTCACTACCTGCCTCTAATGGGTCATATTTTAGCTCCTGTGGCGGTGACAAATGGCCGCGCTCTAAAAGGTCTGTCCGGGCTGCTGAAACTCGCTTGATCTACGACGGAGTCTCGCTGATGAATGCCTCCCATCAGTTTGCGCGTGACGCCGATTCATCACCTCGCTCAGGTTGGTGTTGGCAAGTCCATATTGGATTTTTAATGAAAGGGAATATAATGCAATTCAAAGTCAATGCCTGGGATGCTCTTTACACACACACACACACACACACACACACACACACACACACACACACACATACTTTGAAATTGCATTGCATTTCCCTAACAGTGTTGGCGGGTCGCTACTGTAATTGAGTTTGTCTAAAGCAGACCTCACACCTCCGCTACCGTTTTTGCATCTCAAAGAAAATTGTTTGTTTTCTGTGGCAATGCACATATTTCAAAAGGCTTTTGTTGTCCACATTTAACGAGAAAAGATTGCAGGTATAAGAACCACACAGGTTTAATGAAAAATGTATTTGTTCATAAAATTGTTTACATTACAGTCGGTTTAATTGTACACGAGACTAACAAGGTTTTTTTTTTTTCTTCTGCTATTATAAATCTTCGCTTGGCACCGTTTAATGAAACACAGCAAAGAAAAAGCTTTTTTGCAGACATAAAAGCCGTCCCGACAAAGTATTTTAAACAGTTCCTCTGCTGTGCTTTACTCCAGTTGCACTGCATCGATGACCAGGAGCCATGTAGATTATAGTCAAGATATCTGCCTGATTACGCTTGTTATATTGACACAAGTTGGAAATACAAAATATTCTCTGCTTTTAAGCAATTTATGTAAATATCAATACATTTCCTCCGATGCCACCAAGCTGAGATCCAGTGCAAAATGTCCCATCAAAAGTCCTGAAAAGAGAGCCCATAAATGACATTGTCCCGTGTCAATCACTCTTCGTTTTCCACTTAATCCCAAAGTGCTTTTACAGACAAGGACGTTTTCTTACATGTCCGGTAAGTCTATTACAGTGGCCCTCACCTTGATCCCAGAAAAGGATTCCAGGAAAGAGGAAGAAGAAGAGGATTGAGTGCTGGGAATAAGCAGCGTTTCATCTGGATCTGCTATCAGTTTCCTGTAAAACATTTGGCTGTACAGAGACGTATAAATCAAGGAGCAAGCCACGGCAACCACGATGAAAAACACGGCACAAGAAGCCATCACCAGACCGTCCCAGTTCTCCGTCTTCCTCCTTGGGAAAGCTGCCTCCTTCGTGGTCACGTTTACACAATCCCTGCTGTATCCAGGCTGTACTTCCACACAAACCTGGTAACACGTGGAAGGCTTCAACTGTTTGATGCGGTAATCTCTGACATCGGCAGGAAGTCTGGCTGTGAACGGCATCAAACTGTCGGCTAAAACAGACCATTTTAGTTGCGATACCAAACCCCCTGTGCTCTCCCAGGAAACCCTAACAGAATGAGACTGCACCGATGTGATAAAGACGTGTACAGGTTGGTTCGAAAGCTTTGCGATGTATCCGTCTACCGAAACCATCACCGATTTCAAGTCTGCCCCGACGAGGTTGTGGGCGACGCAGGTGTACGATCCGGCTTCCTGCTCCGTGGCATCGTAGAGGTCAAAGGTTCCCTCGGGGTGCATGTAGTATTTATTGGACACACTTCCAGGTAGGACCTTGTCACCCTTTGGCGTCACCCAGAAGATCTCAGGCTCCGGTTCTCCAAATGCCCGGCAGTGCAGCGACACTTTACTCCCTTTAGCGACTGCCACGTGATCCGGGATGCTCTTTGTAGATATCAGAGGAAGGCAGATCTCCGTCATCTCCCTGAAATGCACCTTTCGGACGTGCTGGCCTTGGTACTCCGGAGGCTCCACGCAGAACAGGGAGTCGGGCTCCATGAATCGAACGGTGGTCCGGTTCATGTTGACCCAACGAATGACACAGTCGCATCGGATGGGGTTACTATGCAAACTGACCTCCCGCAGATTTGGGAGGGAGTCAACCGTGCTTCGATGGATTGCACTTAGAGCGTTGCTGTTCAGCATCAAGGTCTCCAGCCTGGGGAGTTTGTGGAAAGCTTTCGGGTGTATGTAGGACAGATGGGGATTGTTGGTGGCCTCGATTTTCGTCAACTCTGGCAGGTTGTTCAGCGCGAAACTGTCGATGGACACGAGCTCGGGCATGCTGTTGATGCCCAGCTCCTTGAGATGCATCATGTCCATGAAGTCTCCTCTTTGGATCCTCTCAATCGGGTTTTTATTCAAATCCAGAAACTTTAAGTTCTTGACTTTAGTCAGCGCCGCTCTGGGGACACAATTGAGCAAATTGTCAAAGAAAGAGATGCTCTCCAAATTGTCAAGTCCAACCAAAGCGTTATCGGGCATTTCAGTCAAATTCATCTTGGCGAGCACGAGGCTTCGGAGGTTCGCCAGGGGTTTGAAGTTCATGTCTGACAGCTGAATGATGGGGTTCTCTCCCAGCATCAGGATCTCAAGGTGGGGGAGATACTGGAACCACTGGCTGTTTACACTCGTCAGTCGATTGGAATTGAGATGGAGCCTCAGCAGCCGGCTCAGACCCTGGAAAGCTCCGGGGGTGATCGAGAAAATCAGGTTGTGGTTGATGTAAAACTCCTGGAGATTGGGCAGGACGAGAGAAAGCTGTCAGAAAGCTCCTGGATCCAATTCTCCTCCATGTGGAGCGACAGTAGCCGGGGGAGAGAGCCCAGACTAACGTCGCTCACTGAGGAAATGTTATTCTGAGACAAGTCGATTTCAGAGATATTGGCCAAGTAATCCAAAGTTTTCTCCACATTAACGATGTTGTTTGTCTGCAGCAGCAGTACCTGTGTTTCCGAGGGGAGTTTCTCCGGCAGCGCCAAGAGACCCAAGTCATTACAGTCCACCGTGGCAGCCTCAGTGTAAACAGAGCTGGGTGAGAACCAGGGTCGTATCTCACATCGACAAAACGCCGGGCAATGAGCAGCCCCCTCTGAGGCCAGAACAAAAGACAGCTCCGCCAGCAAACAAGCCACAAACGCTGTCTCCTTCATCTTGGCCCCGTATTCCCTTCAGTCAGTAATTGGCCCTTATGGAGTCAGCTGTTAGCACTTTTAACTTCACAAATAAAGGCTCATTTGTTACTGCAGCAAAACAAAGTGGATTTCTTGCTGACGCTCGGTCCCCGGAAAGCTTTTGGCCCTGTCGTCTTCCAGCTCTTGGCAAAAGGAGAGGCAACCTTTCGTCATGAACGCTGCAATATGTCAAGGTCGACGTGTCCTTCAGGGAGCGTCGCTGTGCAGCAGAGGGTTTGAGCGATGCTGTGGCTCCGGACTGATCACTCCGTCTTCCATCATTATTATCCTCCGTCGCTGTCTCAGGTGTCACTTTCCATCTGTGGAGACAGGAGAGAAAAAAGACCAATATAACAGCGTGACTGAGAGCTATGTAGGCATGTTGACATTTAGGAATATTGAGACTTATTAAGCCTTTTCAGCCTCATTTGATTTTATCGTTTTCCTCGCACCGTCGGAATTCTAACATATGATTTACCTGACCTTCTTTATATAATTTGAGAGGTATGAAAGCAGAAAAGAAAGGCTGAAGGGCGAAAGAACACTCTGATGTTTTTCACAATAAAAGCATCCTAGAAATAGAAGGAGCTCAATGTTAAGATAAGATAGGATAGGACTTTATTTATCCAGAAGGAAATGATTGTGCCAGAGTTACAAAATGATGAAACTGCACACTAACGTTGCAGTAAAAAGAGACGGTCACATAATTAATGTAAATATTAACAGTATTTGGTAGTGCACCCGCGTTGTAATTAACCGAGCTCTCCTCTGCTGTGAACAATGCACCTCTGCACACTTCACACTTCACACCCACACAAAACAGCAACAGCTGATGCTCACAACCTCGAGGAGTTGTGTAAATCCACCAAAAATATCCGAGCTCGCCGCAGGTTCTTTCTGAGCGACTTCCCAGGTTGCTTTTTGCATAATTCATAATGCACTGAATCAATGTTGTTGGTACGGGTGACGGGGCTACAGCACATATTGATGTTTTGATTAATTTGTGACCTTGAGTGCAGAAGCCACCGTCGAAGTGTACGACAGTAGATGAAGCTGTCGGGAAAATGCGCCACAGCCAGATGAGCACGAGCTCTGACACTTCATGCATAATATATGTGTGTGTGTGTGTGTGTGTGTGTGTGTGTGTGTGTGTGTGTGTGTGTGTCTTTCTTTCACCACGTATGTTTTTAAATACTCTTTATTGAGTCAAATATTAACACAAGACACAGAACGACGCACAACAAAGTCGTCTTTTATCCATCTGTGTAGAAGACATCGTCGAGTGACTTCTTTCCTTTGGTACCCGAGCATTGAGATGCATTGAACGTGTCTAAATTGTCTGAAGTGCTTGTAAAGGGTGATAGTTAAAGTAAATGCAAATACATAAACATTATGTTAAGATTAAGTGCAAAAACAACATCCACTCCCTCCCCTCCTCCTCTCTCTCTCTCTCTCTCTCTCTCTCTCCCCTCTCTCTCTCTCTCTCTCTCTGCAGCCATCTGTGTGTGAACCACAGTTTAATGCAAGCTGCTGCATGACAACAGCTTCACAACAAACTAAAATGCATTCAGTCGATAAATAATCAGATAGTTTGTTTGTTTTTTATTCCTTCACGTATCCTCTTCGTCAATTATTCTCTCGCTCGTCTTTTGTTTTCTCCATCTCCTCCGCCCGAAGGAAGCTAACGCTGCGTAAAAAAGCTTCTCCAGCCAGGCGGAAACAGCGCATTTGTGTACAGTATAGCGTCCACAACAACAACAACAACAACTGACGTGCTAATGAAGCGTGCTGGTCTGGACGTTAAATGGAGCGTCTCATAGTGGAGGCTTTCTCTCTGGAGACGTCACTAATTCAATTTCTCCTGTTTATTTCCACGATGCACGCACGCTCATTTCCCTCTTATTACTTAACACTAAGAGGCTGCAGTGACTTCACTCTGTTCATAAACGCACGCACTCACTCACTCACTCACTCACTCACTCACTCACTCACTCACTCACTCACTCACTCACTCACTCACTCACTCACTCACTCACTCACTCACTCACTCACGCATGCACGCACTCACACAGTTGGAGATAATAGAGATCTGAGTGGTGGCTAACTTTCATTATGCTGAGAATACAGTTATTTTGGATACAGTTTGTAGTTTCTTTCGGTTATAAGTGTTTTTTTTAAGACTTAAAAGCCACATTTATGTAGATGAGCTCCAGATCGGTGTCTGAATATAGCGTTAAGAGCTTCTGTAAGTGACAAATGTAGGATAATTGGCAGCACTGATTCAGATGCAGAACAGCAGGAGAACCGACAGGAGTTTCACTTGTGTTCAATTCATGCAACGTCATTTAATTCTACGACTAAATAAGAACAGTCAACCAGAGCCTGATCATTGTTGATCTACAGAATAATAGTTTTATTATTATTATTATTCAGATTCTACTGTTTCGTTTAGTATTTTTTATGCAAATATTAAGTTTTTCTGCATTTTTGTATTTTAAATCATATTCATGTGAAAACTGGACATTTAAACACATCAGCTTGGACTTTAAGGAAGTGGCACAGACATGTTTTGAGTCATTTCTGATATTTTAGATGTCAATGTATTCAAAGCATCACCAACTAAGCCAAGGTAAAGTAATAGAGTTGGTAGGAATGTACAGAAGATATTGATTTATGACATTTTTTGCGACATGCAACCAAAGAGAGTGTGTGTAGTTTACTTATTGACCAATCACTGGTTCATATCAAAGCACTGGTATCTGATCGTCTTTAACGGACACTGTCTGACCTCTAGAGATGATAAAACTATTTAAAAAACAAAACATCTTTCATCAGAAGCAACAGCAGAAGCAATGGTCGGTTAGCATAAAATAACAGACCTCTGGGATCTCCCAATTGACCAATCAGCATCGAGCATTCAACTGAAACTTCATAATAACCTTGTAAAAATTGTTTTCCCAAAGTCTCTGGATAAAATGGGATTAAAGTCATATTACAAATATGGTGTTTCATCCTTTTATGAAGATATGTCTGTGACCCAGTCAGAGGTCAAAACACTAAAGTAGTGTCTCTACTTTAAAGAGTCCTCTGTTGCTGATGTTCAGGTGTATATCAGTATGTAGTGTCTCTACTTTAAAGAGTCCTCTCCTGCTGATGTTCAGGTGTATATCAGTATGTAGTGTCTCTACTTTAAAGAGTCCTCTCCAGCTGATGTTCAGGTGTATATCAGTATGTAGTGTCTCTACTTTAAAAAGTCCTCTCCTGCTGACGTTCAGGTGTATATCAGTATGTAGTGTCTCTACTTTAAAGAGTTCTCTCCTGCTGATGTTCAGGTGTATATCAGTATGTAGTGTCTCTACTTTAAAAAGTCCTCTCCTGCTGACGTTCAGGTGTATATCAGTATGTAGTGTCTCTACTTTAAAGAGTCCTCTCCTGCTGATGTTCAAGTGTATATCAGTATGTAGTGTCTCTACTTTAAAGAGTCCTCTCCTGCTGATGTTCAGGTGTATATCAGAATGTAGTGTCTCTACTTTAAAGAGTCCTCTCCTGCTGATGTTCAGGTGTATATCAGTATGTAGTGTCTCTACTTTAAAGAGTCCTCTCCTGCTGATGTTCAGGTGTATATCAGTATGTAGAGTCTCTACTTTAAAGAGTCCTCTCCTGCTGATGTTCAGGTGTATATCAGTATGTAGTGTCTCTACTTTAAAGAGTCCTCTCCTGCTGATGTTCAGGTGTATATCAGTATGTAGTGTCTCTACTTTAAAGAGTCTTAAAACAAACTCTTCTTATTCTCACCATGTGACCCTTAAAGGGGGCTCTGGATTTCACCGTGGGATTAACTTTTTCCTCCGACTCTACACAGAGAGAGAGATCCTCCTGTTGTTGATAGGAGTATTTAGTGATGCATTATACGACCTGCAGGTAGACCGGAGAGCAGCCGGGGCGCTTCTTTATAAGTGCTGAGTATTAAAAGCGGCCCAAAATGTAAAATATGAATGTGTTTCTGCAGCAGAGAGGGCAGGCTGCCTCCTAATGTGGCAGACGTCTCAGAAAGTGGTCCCTCTGCACCATGTTTTATTCAACAGCTCGGTGATACACAGCGCCCGTCAATCTGCACGACTTTACAGCTGATATTCAAGCTGTCACTTTAACTGAGGGATCACCAGGAAGAACACGTCCGGGGATCAAAACACTAACGAGGATATTAAATAAACAGTTCTTGAGAAGCAGTGGTGGAAAGTATTCAGATCCTTTACTTAGAATATAAGTACATACCCCATTTCAGGTAAAAGTACTGCAACTACAATGGTTTTAACCCTTATGTCATCCCAGTTTGACTATTTATAAAGCTTATAGTATAAATAATCCCCCAAATCTGTATATCACCTTTTAAGGGCAGCTTTATTCCTACTTATTACCATGAATTTGACTCTTCGTTTTAAAATGAATGGTAAAAAACACCTAATTTACACAAAATCAAACCTT